>PVKE010023835.1:0-25327 GCA_004027555.1 Craseonycteris thonglongyai | reverse complement strand
GGAAGAATTAGAAGTTTAAGGTCCAAAGTTGGCCATAACCGTAGTTGGGATACAGTGCCTTTTATTTTGTATCAGAGAGTATAAACAGACTGTTCACTTACTTTAATCCTAGAACTATACTTTTCAGTAGTGTCCATTAGTCATATGTGGCTATCTATATGTAAACTAATAAAATAAAATAAAACTTTCATTAATCACTTTAGCCACATATCAAGTACTCAATAGCCATATGAAATGTATGGTTACCATATTGGACAAGGCAGACAGAGAGCATTTGCATCAACATTGCTATTGGTTAGAAGTGGTCTAGAAACATAGTTTGCCAACCTATAGCCATGCAAGGAGAAACAAAGAACTCAGATCAGGGTGAATATCCATAGCAGGCGAGGGAGGCTTGCCTGTTACCAATTCCTTTTGGGTTTTTTTTCTCACGCACGAACAAATCCAAATCTGTTCCGTACATTTTAAAAAATGAGGTTTATTTATTGGGTGTTTTCTTTGATGACTGAAGGATGGTGGCTAGCTCATTGGGGACTTTTACTTATGCCTTGCGCTAGCATAAAAGTTTTTAAAGCTATTCAAAAGAAAGTAATTTTGTTTGGTGTGAATGAGTATACTACATTAAGTACATAACAATCTGACCTGTAATACTTGAAATAGCAAAATATATTGGTACACTCTCAACATGGAAGCGAATCAAAAAGGCCACTGAAGTTTTTCCTTTGCTCCCCCGGTTCCTTTCCATCTACCCTTTCACACATCACCCCTCCCCCTTTGTTGGTTCCTGGAACATTCCCCTCCCCCTCCCTTTTTTTTTTTTTTTACAAGCTAACAAGTTTGATGTGGCCCTGTGTCTTATTCCCTTCCAGGCTTGCAGCTGTTTTGGCAACAGAAGAAAAAATCCCCATAACAAATCAAATAAAAGCCCTTTCTGTGAAGAGGAATTGAAAACAGCAGGCCTCAAAGAGGACTGCACATGAGATGCCTTGTTCTGGCTTTCAACACAACTCAAATCAGAAACACATTACCATAATCTGAAACAGCCCACTGCTAACACAAGACAGATGGTGGGTAATAACCCATGCATCATTAATAAATAAATTCCAGCATTAAAGGCTTTACAAAGTATGACAACATTATCTGGGCACAATTACTGCCCTTCTCCCACCCCCAACATCATTTCAGCGTGTTATGGGCTATGCCAGGGGGGGGTTTCCTCCCTCCAACTCCATGAATCTGAAGGAAGTTTAAACACGGCACAAGTTTTAACCAGATGAAAGCTATCTCAGTGTGCAGGACAGGTCTAAAACTCCATAAGGGAAAAATAAAATAGCTGCCAAAGTGTAATAGCTCCCATGTTCTGCTGTTGGATCAGCCGATGGCAATTTATTGCAGGGCCCTCATGGCTGGCCTCACCCTTTCTGGTACGCCTCTGTGCCTGCATCACACTACACACTTCAAGCAAGAATCTTGGCATCAGATTTGCCACAAAGCTGAAAGATCTATGTGTGATTTCTCAGCTTTCCTTTTGCAAACGATACCATCTGTCTCTTCACCCCCAGCTACCCCCACCAAGGGGAAAAGAAAAAACAATCTTTGATTAGATTGGAAAAAGTGAAAGGGAGAGGGAAATAGGGATCAGAGAGATAGGGAAGGTGTAGGGAGAGGGAGAGAGAGAGAGAGAGAGAGAGAGAGAGAGAGAGAGAGAGAGAGAGAGAGAGAGATTTAACTCCATAAATATCAAAAACTGAAAAAGAAAGGCTAATTATCAGATGCTCAAAGACACCAATTATATTATTTGTTTTTTCAATGGAGTAATGTTATTCCAATGGAATGTGAGAAGTATAGAATGTAGCAGAGGGGTAGGCAGGCCTGTGGGTGATCTTCCCTGAGACTCCCCAGATTTCCCAGAGTTCTGTAGCATTTCTCCAAAGCCTGGGCTGCCACTTTCCATGCATACCACCCTGAGCCAAAAATCAAGCATGGTGGGGACATCAGTTTCAGAGACATATAGGCTGTAGAAGACCAAATAGTATGTTTGATCCCCACTATATGAAATTACATATTTCTCCTCAATAATGGGTAATATACTGTAAGTACTTTTGTTAAATGTGCCAGGATTATGTTTTTAATGAAAGAAATCAACTATTTGGCACTATCTCACTTGATGGATAAAGAGCCAGGGACAGAAAATATAGTTCATTCTAAATTGGCTAATCCTAGATTATTAGAATGCCAAGTGAAAATACCTTCATGGCATCAACCAATGACCCAAGTGTCATTGGACATGATTTATAGTTTCTGAGCACTGAGTTGTTTCTCTCAGTTGAGGGCCATTTTTGTGTGTGGGGGGGGGGGGGGGTGAGAAAAAAAAATAGAAAGAAAATCTCTCTTTGGAGGGACTGTCCCATTTAGGCACACAGAGACCTTTCCTTCCATGTAGACACACACATGTGCAGGCTACAAAGTCTGCATAGCTTTCCTAATTAGCATCTAAATCTTTTGCCCCTATCTCCTCCTTTTTCCCAAACTTAAATTAATATTTTATGTGTACATATGTATCTACTTTCTCTTAATTGACTGTGTGTTTATCTTATTTCCTCCATTAAGTTGTGAGATTCCTGAGGGTAAAAACCATGTCTAATCTGTGCTGTAAATTCCCCTTAGCACCCGGTACGGAATGCCTCACTCCAGCTAAATGAAATCACAATTTGGGGAGAAACACCAGGGCTCCTGGCAGTACAGACGGGACAGAGTCCATGAGTTCCAGGTGAGTCTGTTCCAAGGCAGCTTTTCTTTGAGCTCTCTCCAGCTTTTTCTGGGAACAGCTGCTGAGGGATGGTCAGAAGGAGGTAAGCTAAGCTTTAATTGGTTCCTGAGGTATGCAATTTCCTTCATGATCTGAACATGATGGAGGGAATTTTAAATGGACTCTGATATTGAATCGGTAGACAGAGGGCGAGGGAAAATCATACTGATCAAGAGACTTTCTAAAAATGGCATATTCTGTAAAAGTCAGGATTAGTTCCAAAATATCTTGATCTGGTTCCAACTCTATAATTTCTGATATCACATATGAAAGTCTTTCTCTTTCTATCTTGCGGTAATTCCTGAGCAGGATGATTTACTAAGCTATCATATCCTCATCATCATTTAAGTGAAATGTATACATTTTGATTTGCTACTTTTTTAATCAGATTTAACCCCTGTTGCCTTAAGTCTAAAAAACAAATCCCATGCATGCAAACATTACAACTTAAAAAAACAATATAATTGCACATTTATTGTCATTTGGATTATTGTTTTTAGTTTTATATGTAGCCAAGATCAAATTACTTCATGAAACTTATAGAACAAGCATTCCTTTCTTTTTTGACAGTCAAGAAAGCCTTTCTTAGAAAACTAAGGAGAGATTTGTTCATTAATTAAAGAATATTTATGTGGACCAGGCATTGTACCAGGGGTCTGTGGTTTAGCAATGAACAGATCTTGAAGTGCTAGAACAGCAAAAATCAATCAGAAGAGTTGGCTGGCTGAACAAAGGGTAGTTTATTAAGAATTGTCTAAGGAAGCAGAGGATCAGTGGGCACTCTTGTGAAACCAAGTAGAGAACTCAGAAGTGCAGAACCCTCTTCTATGAACATGAACTAGTCTAACGAAGAGACTACATAATTAACACCATGTATCCTTAGAGATGGGCCAGGCTGTCTGAGAAATTCCCAGCCACATATTAGTAGCTATTTAATTTTTTGTATATCTTACTCTGCAGTTCATCATTCAGGTTAACAAGTATTTGTAAAGTTCTAGTGGCTCACAATCCTTATATGTAAAATGGGGGGAAATTCTACATATCACAGGTTATTTTGAGAAGTCAGTGAAATAGTATAGGTGAAGACAGGCTTTGCAAGTTAAAATGACCCAGAAAACTTATTAAGCACTTGATAAATTTTAGCTGTTATTCCTACTAGAAGTCAGGCCCTCACCTAGACCTCTAGGTACAAAATAGTTCATTTCCCTAGCCACTTGGTAGCTACAATCTAGGGGTAAGATCAATGCAGAAAAATGCTTTTTGCATAATGTAATAAGTAATACCTGATTTCTCTCCTTCAGGAACAATTATTGGTGCCTACTCCATTCCAGGCACTCATGGTACTCTACCCTGAGTACCGGTATGCCATGATGAGAAGAAGGTAACAAGGTCTCTGCCATCATTGACTTTACAGTTTACTGGAAAAGAGGAGCCCAGTAAAATTTACAGAAATAAAAATGAACTTATAATTGCATCTGAATACCATGCAAAAAAGCCATTTCAAGAAGAGTGTTCAGTTGCCTCTAAGTATACAGCGTAGTTAAATGAAATAAGAACTTGCTACTGTTTCTTGAATTTGAAACTTGTTAATAATTACAGTCTCATAAGAGCTAATTCTGAAGAGTGTTAGTTGTGGAAGGCATGTTGAAGTGGGTTGAAGAAGAGAAAGTAATAAAATGAAGACCCCGATTCTGCTTGCTATATAACTTTAAGAGAAAAGACAGAGACATGTCCAGAGTGTTTGAGAATTCACAGTAGGAGGATTTAACCTAGCCTGTGGGTTCAGGGTCAGTCTGGAGTAACTGACATCTGATCTGAATCTTGATGAATGAGTTACGCACGTAAAACAAACAAACACACAAACAAACAAAAATTGAGGAAGATCCTGTAAGCAGAAGGAGTACCATCACTAAATTCAGAGATGTGTGAAACAGCAATATATGTCTAGGTTGGTTCACAAAGTGTCCGGATCTGATCATTTTTAAGGGTCTGGCCTGTATTGTTGGCTTAAGATATCTTAAATGTAACTACAGATTGCTTTGCTTAGTACACAAAAATATTCAAGCAGGTAATAAGCCATCAGTTGCCCTAATAATGTCACTATCTAATAACCACACAACCAATGACATAGAACAGAAAACATTTATTTTAGCTCTCAAGTCTGTGGGTCACCTCCGTTGTCCTTTTAATTTGGGTCTGGCTTGACTAATCTCAGCTGGCCTTGCTCATGCATGGCTGGCTGACGATGAGCAGGCTCTGGGCTAGCTGGTCTAATATGCCTCACTAGCGATGACTTAGCTCTTCTCCAAGTGGTCTCTCATACTCCAGCAGTATTGTCTTAGTTTGTTCCCATGCAGGTGGCAGAGTTCCAAGAGAATGAGTAGAAATATGAAAGGCCCATTGAGGCTTAGGCTTAGAACTGGCATGCTGTGACTTCCACGGCATCCCACTGGCCAAAGCAGATCATGTGGCCAGCCTGACACTAAGGACTGGGAAAGTAGATTCTGCCCCTTGATGAAATTGCTTTCAAGTAATATTTCAATGGGTGTGGGTGCAGGAGGAGTGAAGAATTAGAGAGGTGTGTTTGCAACCAGTTTAGTTTTTTGGTAATTAATGCTTTTTGGTTATAATGATCCCTTAGATCTCCCTTCAAAAAAAAAAAATTGAAACTTAAGCTATTTCATACTGGGATATTTTACTTGTTATCATATATTTGTCAGAGTGTACTTGTCATCTTGATGGCTATATAGATTTCTGTAGATTAAAAGCCTTAATATCGTTCCTTGCAAATTTTTAAAATATAGATATAAAACAGTATAAGTTGAAAAATGAACATCTTTGTCCCTTTTTAGCTAGTTACTCATACACTCACCTCTTTTTCTAGTTTGCCACCTACCCTGGAAAGGAGAAGTTGCTAATTTTACATGTTAGACAATGTTTGGGCCGCAGACCAATCTGGTGGGCAAGATGAAGTGTCTCAAAGAACCTAAATTTAGGTTTCATCCTATCTATGTGATTTCTGTTCCCACATCATATAATAAACAGATCCCATTATCAAGCTCATCAATTCTTCCTCTTTCCCTACTCTACTTTACTAAAATTAATCATAGCTTGTGCCAGACCTTGCTCTAAAACCTTACCCTTCTCAGGATTTAGATTTGAGAAATGAAAAGTATAGTGGTCTAGGACAAAAATGAAGCCATAATTGGGCTTTAAGTTCAATGTCTCTACTATAAACCAACATTTACCAAATAGTTTAACATAAGTGCCCTTTATAAGGTCCAGATAGTAATAAAGTGCCGCTTTAATTCCCCTTCTGGTAAAGTCTTGTTTTTTTGTTCTTTAAAGATTTTTTAAAATTGTTTTTTGACAGAGAAAGAAAGAGACAGAGAGAGAGAGAAAGAAGGGGGGGAGGACCCAGAGCAGTCTCTATAGTTGTACATCATCGGTTATCGACATGGTTTTGTTCCACACAGGTGGACAGGGGCCACACAGGGTGGGAACTGGGCTGGGGGCCTCCCACATGGGAGGCATGCCCCCTCAAGCCAGGGGCAAAACTAGGAGATGAGAAACAAATTGGGGGCCTCCTGAATGGGAGACACACCTCAGTTCAGCATATGAGTCTGCATGGGCCATCATGGGATTCTATTCTTGGTCCCTGGGGCTGCAATGGCAGTGATTAACCCGCTGAGCCATCCCAGCGTTCCTTGGTAATGTTTTTATGTGACTCTCAAGAATATTATAAAGGCATAAGAACCTCACCATCATTCCTAACAATCTCCAGGCCCTTGAGCTTCTCAAAAGTAATGTAACTAAGGTTGTCAATGGAAAACAATAAGAACTGGTGGAGAGAGAGAAACAACAGGGAAGATAGAGCCCTAATACTAGAAAACTGTCTCATGTATGTGATAACTTGCTGATTTCAGTGTGCAAAGTTTGGCCAGAATTTTTCTTCATTTAATTTTGCAAGGTTTTATGCTTTCTTACATTTTCTTTGAAACGTTCTCTACTTAAGAAAATATGAGCCAAAATGAAGGAAAACATGTTTTCATAAATTTTCCCTCATGCCAGCCAAAAACTCTTAGGCCTGCATCGACCCTATTTGATAACTTCTCCAGGGACTGACAGGTGGCACCACTCACCTGACACCTCTGTGATGTGGTTGGGATGTCAGAATGTTCTAGGTGAAACTCTACAAATTTCTAGAATCAGTAGTTTCAGAATAAAAACAACAGGGCCCTATAACAATCACTAGATCAGTCATTCCTTAGGTTAATCTTTGTGATTTTTATTTAGTGTACAAAAATAGGAAAGAAGTGACTAAAACTTTTGAAGAGTATAGCCTATCAATATAAGATGTTGGTCAGTTGCTATTCCTCTATAATTTTTATTTTTTCAATTACAGTGGACATTTAATATTAGTTTTAGGTGTACAGCACAGTGGTTAGACATTTATATAACCTATGAAGTGATTCCCCCTATTAAGTCTAATACACATCTGGCATGATACATAGTTATTAAATGTTACTATTTCTTTTTTAAAACAAGTAACTTAAGCCGAGCCACAATGTGAGAAACAAATGAAAATAAGAAATTCATTAGAAAGACTTTTCTAACAATTGTATAACATTTTATCATATTTAAGAGTGTCCACTGGGATAGGATTAAAGTTACAGACTAAAGAAATGACTTCAAATGAGATTAAGAGTGGGGGCCACTAAACTATTAGATTATATCATCAGAATATCATATTAAATTTAAAAGGTAAAAATACACAAAAAAACAATTTTCAGAGTAAAAAATTTAGAAGATGCATTAGAATTATAAAGATGCTTAGAACAGTACCTAGCATAGTATGAAGGCTTAAAAATTCTTAATTATAGGAAAATAGAAAAAAAAAGACAACAAAAAATTATTTGAAGATTATAGGCAACTAATACTGGATGATGTCCTGTTAAAAACTGTTAGCAGTAAGAGGAAATTGTTAATATAATACTGTTTCTTTCGCCTCTATATTTTTCAGCTGCCTTGTTGTCATGCAAAAGTTAAAAGCTAAGGATTCATCTCCAAAATTAGTTAACAAGTATACAAATATATTGATTCTGAACCCTTTGGGGTCAACACAGAGAAGTCCCTTGGAATTAGGTTTAGCTAAGACACGTTGTGAAGGAGGAAAATAAATATTTTTAGTAAACCACACTGTCAAATTGGGCACTGAAAATTTATCTTACTTAGTTACAAGCAGTATAGACAAGAGAGGTTGAATACCAAAATATTATGGACAAAAAAAAAAAAAAATAGAATTCAATTCAATACTCTTACCTTGTGGAGAAAAGAGTTTTTGTATTTCTTTTTTTTTATTTTTATTTTTATTTTTATTTTTTATTTTTGACACAGAGAGAGAGATACAGAGACAGAGAGAGAACTGAACTGGGGAGCTCCCAGTTCAGCACATGGTTACGCACGGGTCGGGGCCGGGATTCAATCCCCGGTCCCGGTGCTGCAAAGTGAGCCATCCCGGCTTCCCCTGTATTTCTTTAGGAGTGGAAGTTAATGAGATTCAAGGATATCCAACAATTGTACCTGATTCCTATTTTACACACTCATTCTTTGATGGGTTTAGTAGAAATTGGATGAGTGGGTTATGATTTCAATTCTCCCTGTTACTTTGGTAGCTGATAAGGGGAAAGAAAGTCAACAATACTCTCTTAAGACTTATGAGGAAATAAAAAGGGAGATTCGATTAAACAGAATCCCTTAGGAAGATGTTTTTATCAGCAACTAGCGAAGCAAAGGAAAACAAAAGTTATTGAAAATATTCATAGACATTTTGAACTTTCCAAGGTTTCGTGGTAAGAAAACTTGTAATTTACTACCTTCATTTTTGATCATCTGAAATATATTCATGATTTCAACTATCACATTTTATAGATGACTTACTAATGTACACCTTGCTTTGAACTTAAAGAGACTAAAATCATCAAAGCATGGTTGATTAAGTAGAACCACCTTTCATACTCTCTATCAGCCACAAGAGCTTCCCAAAATAGTCAAGTTCAAATGAGAACACCAGGTTTGTTATGTACACACCTAGCTACTCATCTCCCCCAAATAACATAATGATTCTTCTAAGTTTAGAGCCACTAGAAACTCCAAATTTCTGGTGAGTTACATGTTGCCATTTAATAGTCCCTCTGACATCCCAGCCCACATATCTGGAAAAAGTTCATCACCTCCCTACCTCCAATTTCTTTAGTTAACTTCTCTTTGATTTTGCTTCTGCTGTAATTTATTTCTTCATTTTCTTAATTACCCAAGACACCATCTACTTCGTCTCCTTGACTTTTTTCTTTTAACAACTATTGTCATTCCAATCCATTGCCAAATCTGAGAAAATGTACCTTGGTAACCTTTAGCATGTCACTTCTTCTGTCCTTGTCCATTCCCACTAACCCAGGTCAGAGTCAAATGAATGCTACCCTGCCCTATTAGCATATTCTAATGACAGGTTTCCCTACCACCGCATTTGCTCCACTATAATCTATTCTATGTGTTACTGTCAGACTGATTTGTAATTTTCTCACTCAAAAACTTAATGACTTCTCTTGAGAGAAAACATGGCACCAATACGCAGCCAGAGAGCTCTCCTTGAATTCTATCCATGTCACTTTGTAGCTGTGTTCTCTCAGGCAAATAACTTTTCTTCAAGCTGAAGTTTTCCACCTTTAAAATGGAGGTAATAGTTATTATTGTAAACCAGCTATGTGTCAGTCACTCTGTATAAATATATAACTAAGATTTCTTGAATTTTCTCAACCTTCTCACAAGGTAAATTTTGTTATTACAATTTTAAGAATGGAAAGGTTGTGGCTCAGAAAGTGAATCACATACCATTATAAGACTGGGTGTTTCTGCTATTATGAAAATGTATACTTTTAAGTGGACCACTTCTTTTCTCTTGTCAAAAGCTAGATGTATAAAATAATTATTTGGAGATGATAACTTAGGAGATATGATAATAATCAAACAGGTTGGGTTTTTTTCCAAAATTGATAATGTGTAGTAGCCACTAACTTAGATTCACAGACATGTTCTCTGGTGCCTACAATGCCTGTATGCCCTATAAAACCAGCCCTTCTCCTCACGGGCTGAATAAAGTTTGGGCTTAGGAACTCATGCTTGCACCACATAAACAATTATCTACTATTGGTTGAATAGCAATGGACATAAGACTAATAGCATCATATTTATTTCTCAATATATTGAACAAATAAGAAATGAAGACTTTAGTCAGTCAATTATTAGACACCAAGTTGAAAGAAAGTAGAAATGTATACAAACCAAAACAATAAATAAATAAATAAAAGAATTCAGAATTAGAGAGGAGAGAGGGACACACATGAGAGAGAGAGAGAGAGAGAGAGAGAGAGAGAGAGAGAGAACTGAATGTATAGATGCATACAGAGAAAGAAAGAACAGGAAGGAACACAAACGAGAATCAGAGATAAGAGTCTATCTGGTTCCATAAAGCAGGAGAGCAATGTGAAAAGAAGCTGACTTGACCACTGATGGCTTTTAATTTCCCAGCTCTAAGGCCTTTTTGGATGTTCTATGAAAAACTTCCTTGCCCTTCAAAACAACAAGCAAAAACAATTATTTCTTGGGCTAGTTTAAGTGTGTTTCTGATGCTTGCAACTGAAATCTCTCTCTCTCTGTTTCACAAAATTACTCCAGGAATTATTTATCTAAACTCGCCTTCCCTGATTTATTCTCTAGGCATATACAGAATGATCTTTTACAATTTAAAAGAAAATTATTGTTCAATTATAGTAAATGTATAATATTATATTAGTTTTAGGTGTACACAGTGACCTTTAAAAATATGAAAATCTAAATGGGGGATGCTGGGATGGCCCAGCAGGTTAAGCGCTCCTCTTGGAGCCCTGGGATCTGAGGATCGAATCCTGGCCCTGGCCCATGCAGACCCATATGCTGAACTGGGGTGTGGCCCCCGTTTGGTTCTCGCTGGGGCGTGCCTGCCATGTGGGAGGCCCCCAGCCCAGTTCCCACCTTGTGAGTCCCCCACACCTCACCTGTGTAGAATGAAGCTATGTAGAAAACTGATGATATACTACTATGGAGGCAGCTCTGGGCCCTCCTTCTTCTCTCTGCCTCTCTTTCTGTCAAAAACAATAAAATAAAATCTTAAAAAAATAATAATCAGAATGGTCTCTTCCCTGCTTAAAATCATGCTATAGGATTCTTACTGAACTTGAAATAAAATTCAAGTTTCTGAGCATGGCCACCAGGGCCCCACTTGATTGGATCTTCTCTGACTTCTCACACCGCCTTCTGCATGGCAACCCTGCACCACCTCTCGGATTTCCTAGCAGGCTTGCCTGGCTTCTGCCCATGGCACTTTTGTACTTCGTTTCTCTATAACTAACATCTTCCCCAAGCTTCACTCAAAGTTGGTTCTTTTGAACCACAAATTTTAGAAAGTGATATTTTTTAGTCAAATATAGATTTTAGACTGTTAGATACTGCCAAAGCCCTTTTTACAAAGACTTTTTACAAAGTCTTTAACAATTTACCACCAAGATATGAGAATGCCATCGGCTATCAAACTATCAACTATCAAAGTGTCTTAAACATTGTTGATTTATTTCCCAAGTACTTTTATGCTTCCTTATTTTCCATCAGATAACCACAATTACACAACTATCCTTATCTTCCTTTTAGTTTCTTATACAACTTGTGTTCTCACTTCCAGTCTTTCATAGAGATTATCTCCTTTTTTTTGTAGAACATGCCTGTATTGCTAACTCCTACCTTTCCACTTCTAGAGCTTTACCTGATTATCTCATACCCGCCGTTCAATCCTCAGCTCAGATGTTTCTTTTTAGCAATCCGCACTCATACACTAGGATCCAGGTCAGAGGGCCTTCTGCAATACTCCAAGAGCACCCTCTTTGCCAAGCTTGTCCAACCCACAGCCTGAGAGCAGCATGGGGCCCAGGATGGCTTTAAATTTATGTGGCCCAACACAAATTTGTAAACTTTCTTAAAACATGAGATTTTTTTATTTTTATTTTTTCTAGCTCATCAGCTGCATTAGTATTAGTAGATTTTATATGTGGCCCAAGACAGTTATCCTTCTTCCAATGTGGTCCAGCAAAGCCAAAAGGTTGGATACCCCTGCTCTAGGCCCTGTACATCACATTGAATTTTAGCATTGAGGCCCATGATGGCCCACATACTCCATGAGGGCAGGGGCTGTGGCTGTCTTCTTTGCTGCCGTTTTCCTGACACCTAACCTAATGCCAGATAAAGTTGGGAAATTTGGTCACTATCTGCCATTTCTACTAAATAGTTCATCTTAAGAGTTCCCACTTCTACTGCTACTAAAATCTGGAGACTTATCTGTGACAATCCTATAAAACAGGTTCTCTTTGAGTCTCACATTAGAGATGAGAGAGTGGGGCACAGAGAAGGTAAGGGATTTTCCTAAGTTCTCACAAATGGTGGAAGAGCTGAGAATCCAAGCACTATGAATGCATGGTCTATATTCTTTAGCCATTATTCTTACACTGTCTTTGGGTAAGTTGAGTGCTCAATTTGTTGAAAATATGTTCAGTAATTGCTAGGGATGGGTGCTTCTCAGGGTCATACTTACTGATTTGGGGCCCAAGTCTGAAATCCCAGATTTTGTAGCATCACTGTTGCCTGCCTCTGCAAAGTGCTTCCTCCTAGATTACACCATGGCCAGAGCTCCCCAATTAGGGCATTATTACCAATTTGATGAAATAGTGTAAAAATCATCTCTTTATTTCCTCACAAAGGAGAGCTTAAAGTCTGTAGGGGAGGATACACAGGCAGCTGGGAGCTGAAGAAGAAAATGACCATAAACAGAAGGTAATCTCTTCGAGTGCAAGCTTGTCGTCTAGGATGTATTAAGAAATCTCTCAGCCTACCGATCAGAAATGGTGCAATAAATTATATTGACTGATTAAATCTATCAATAAATTTTATAATTTTTTCTACTTCTCAAAGTGCCATGGCTTCATAAAACTTCAATTCTTAAACTTAATGTACTATCACAATAATTAAATTTTATTAGCGGTTTGATATTTTTGTTTACTTTTTGGCTTCAGGTTTTTCCACTTTTATTATCATTATAGTATTGATATGTTTATGATAATCAACTACCTTAAAATGTTTTGTCAAAGGGGGAGATAGAGATAGAGATGGAGATAGACCAGCACTATTCAGTAGAAATATGAGACACATATGTAACTTTATATTTTCTAGTGGAAACATTTTAAAAAGTGAAAAGAAACTAATGAGATTATACCTTAATAACATATTTTATTTACTCAAATATATCCAACATTTTAACATGTAATCAATGCAAAATATCTTTAAAGATTTATTTTTATTGTTTTTGATAGAGAGAGAGAGAGAGATACAGAGACAGAGGGAAGGGGGAAGGACCAGAACAGTCTCCATAGTTGCACATCATTGGTTTTTCCACATAGTTTGATTCCACAGGTGGGCATGGGGCTGCACAAGGTAGGAACTGGGCCAGGGTCTAACCCCAGTGAGAACTAAACTGGGGGCACTCCCCAGTTTAGCATATGGGTCCACACGGGCTGGGGCCGGGATTCGATCCTCGGTCCCTGGGGCTGCAAAGTGAGTGCTTAACCCACCAAGCCATCCTGGCTTCTCCAGTGCAAAATTTCTTAAGAAATATTACATTTTTCTTACTACGTCTTCAATATCCCCTGTGTATTTTAATACATATAACATTTCATTTCAATTAGAAATTTAGTTCTTCAGTTGCATTTGTCACATTTCAAGTACTCAGTAACTACTTATGAACTCTTTGCTACCACACCGGACAGTGCAGTCACAAAGTAGTTGTGAAAATAACTTTGCTCCATGCTAATGGAAATATAGAAATACGTTGAGGGGCTGTTGGCTTTGAAATCATACTACAATTCTTTGTCTTCTGTGTCTCTTTCTTGGATTATATTTAAGGGCAGAGGAGAAATGGGGCTAAAAAAAAGGAAGATATTCAGTATAATAATCTTAATAATTCAAGTGTGGTTTCCCATTTCATGGAGGCCAGTAACCACCATCAAATGGGATATTCTTGGTATCCCTGACACTCAGAGCAAAAGCTGTCCATATTTGGCACAAAAGCTAGATTCCCACAGTGAGGATAGATGGAAAACCAGAGCACTCTTCTTGCACCAGTAAGTGAGACTTTAGCAACGATTCGTAAAATGGTGTCCTGGACACTCCATCCCAGGTGCTCTCACTGTAATTGTTTTGAAAATGGTGGTGAAGCAAAGAGCATTCTGAAAATCTCTTCCTAACCACGGACTGGAAAATGTGAAGGCAGCAGTCTCCCGCTGCAAACAGAGAGCATCAGTGACAGATTGCTGCATTTGCCTGTACCTGAGAGCCACAGCAAAGTGAGCTCTTTGTTTCAGGCAATGGGAATGGAGAAGTGGTCTTCATTGAAATCTACCTTTTCTGTAAATCTTTGATTTATAAACCTGTGATAAATTGATACCTTGAGTGTTGGTAGGGTTACCATGCATCCCATATAAATCAGACAGCACAGTATCTGAACTGTTTGTCTGGCATCTGATTTTGCTGTTGTCAATGGCTATGCAGAGTGGTTTGGGGCCTGAAAATCTCTGGCAGTTAAATATTTATTTGCCTTAGTAGTTAGAACATTTGGAAATGGTATTAAGAAATGATGCTATGAATGCTACCCTGATTCTTTGCCTTCAAAGAGATACTGCAAGGCTTGAAAAATAGTATTTATATTTTACTTCTCTTTAATGGTAATGATTCAATCCCAGTAAGTAAATCATAGACTTCAGTTGGAAAACACTTAGCTGCCATTCACATTTTCATCTCCAACTGGTAAAGGAATGCATTGCTAACAGGCTATCTGCTTCTGCAACTAACGCTCTGAGTGACTGAAAGTAAATATCTTTTGTAAAGCTGACTACTTCATTATGTATACTGTTCTCAATCTGAGCTTCTTTCGCTCTCAATTTCTTCTATTACTGAATTTACATCTGTTATTCTCAAATTCATACCAGCTTTTTTTCTAATTCAATATCTTAGAGACTTAAAGAACTTAAAACTTCATATTCCACATAACAATCCTTAACATTTTTGGACTCAAACCCTCCCTAAATAGTCGTTTTGCCCAAACCAAATGCCCACATTTTCCTCAGCTATTATTAAGTGTCATTTTCATAACAATCACTGGTTATTTGAGTTTATATAATCTTTAACATTTTGGGTTGTCTTTTAAAATATAGAACTCATAACTAAAGATGATACCACAGATTATTTTATAATAGAAAATTCTATAGAGCTATTATTTTTCTTGATTTAAATTTATAAAATACAGCCTAAGTTTTCACGTGATTATATGATCAATCTTTCTATTTCTCTTTGATTATCTTTTGATTTTTGTTTTCTTTAAACACATTTTTCCTTTTCCACTATGAAATAGCTTTTAAATACAGAAAAATATAAAGTAATTTTTTAAAACAAGTTACTATATCCCAAAAAGAGACTCAGCTTTTTAACTGTTGATATCTTGCTATATTTTCTTTTTTTAATAAAAAAAATACAACAGCACAGAAACAGCCTTCCTTCTATAACTTTCCTGATATGCCTTTTGTATTCCTTCCCCAAAGTACCGGTAATCACTATTCTGAGGCTGAGTCTGTCCTTCTTATGTTTCTTTTTGCTTTTCTTTATATCTATCCATATCTATATTAATATTCATATGCATACCTAAATCATCTCTAAGTGTATGCACTTTTAGTATACACATGCCAATCTGGAATGGAGTTTCTGTCTTGCTGAGTCTTCCAGCTCAGGGGAAGGGAAGCCATAGATATTGGTTCAAATGCCAGACTCTTACAATTCTTACTGTTTTAATAAATTTTCTTGAACAAATTGTTTTTTATTTTCTACATGCTTATAGGACCATTTTCTGAGACTTTCAATGGCTTGGTTTCTTGGTTCACCAGTTTCTCTGGAGAGCAAGTCATACCAGCAGTGAGACCACTAATACTAATTTTTACATTATAATATAATTACATTAATATTTTTTTCTCTATATGTTCTGTGGCTTGTTGAAAAATATATATCTTTCTGTACACTAAGGTAATAAATATGTTCTTATATTTTCTGCTACTATATTAATGTTTTTATTTTCATACTTAGTGTGTGAACCAACAGTGAATGATGGGAATTAAAATATATGCAAATGCCTTTGCCTTATAAGACAATTTGTGCTTTCTTTAAAAATCTATTTCCCATCCTAGTCACCAGACCCAATAAGTAGGGCCAAATCATAGTATGTTCTACATAGTGGTCAAAAGACGTGTTAGCACACTGAAAGTGGTAACAGGTAAGGCTATGAGGATACCGTGGAGGCAGAAAAGAAAACAGATGGAAACAAGTCAGGTACCACAGTGACTCTTGTTACTCTCCTGCTCAATCTTGACAATAAATGGACAGTTACAGTCACAACAGTGAGAAAAGAACATGGTGGCGTGGGGCTCAGACCCCTCAGGGATGAGGTTTGTTAATTCTACTAGATAAACCAGTAATATGAGTTCAGTTATGAATCAAGGATGTGGGGATTCTAAAATAGATAGTAGAAGAGGAAGATGATGACTGCTTATGACAGCCAGAGACGAGCTGCAGCAGTAGGGGCTGTAGTGCATTCAACTCCACTTTCCCTTTTATAATTTCCAAGAAAAGCAACCCAAAAGAACCATGGAGGAGCCAGTTTCAAATAATATGAAACCACTACTCATGTAGGAAACATGTGTCTGAGCAATGCCACAGGTGAACCAGAGTGGATGCTGTGGTGTGTACACCGATTGTCTTTTGTGACTAAAGCAATCATTCCTGCAGCTGCAGAGAATGTTTATTGCTTATGGCTCCCACTTGAATCAGTCTCCAATAATTGTTCTTAGCCAAAGAAAACATTCTTTACCAAAGTTACACTACATTCTCTAACAACTGCTGATATCCAGTTATCAGTTGTTGTTGGGCAGTTGAATAAAGACTCCCGACTCTGGCCTGAACTGAGAGGTCTCTGAGGGGCTAACCCAACTCCTGGTGTCTCTGAGAGTGAGGCCTCTGTTACGTTGCATCCATTTCTCCTCACTCCAGTCCTGCTCTCCTCACTCCTCACTCCTCACAGGCTCTACTCCTGAAGACTCTCCAACAAACTTACTGCACCCCAAACTCAGCCAATGCCAGGCATTGTTCTCTCGGGGTATCTGATCTCCAAAAGTTACTAAAAACTTCATTAATCACAACTGTACATATTTTCAGTCACCAAGGGTGTAATTGATCTGACATTAGATACTTGAAGTCATATAAGATATTATATATTCTCTTTTCATCTTACTAAAGATATTAAGATTCAAGTCCATTGGAAGCATATATATATACTGTTGAAGCACTATCATACTGTTTTTGTGAATAAAGATGTTTTCTCTCTTTTTCCTTCATAGTCTTAAATTCATCAATGATATTTCTTCAGTTATTATTTTTGTTAGTAATTTTACTAAGCATTCTGGTGCTTTCCAAAGAAAAAATGTTCATATTTTTCACTTTGAAAATTTTACTTATGTATGTCTTTGATAACATTCTCTTTCTTATTTTCTCTATTCTCATTTATAAGGAATTCTGTTAGCTGGATATTGGTAGACAGACTATACATACCATTGTAAACAGGACAGTGCTGTTTTGTTTTTTATTTTGTTTTTTTGTTCGATATTTCCCGATTGTCCCGTCATTTCAATATAAATGTCAATTTTGTCCCATTTTTAACTTTTTAATAAAAAACGGAACATGGGTTGTTTATTTATTATAAGGCTGTATGCTAATTAATGCACACAGTAAAACTACTAGTGTGTTGAAAGAGAAAGTTCATGTACTTTATCCAGTCAGGGCCAAACTTCTTGAGCTTGCAATGATCACACAACTCCCCCTTGCTTATCTGTAGCGGCAGGGAATTCAAGAGGCAGTTGCTAAGACCCATTCAGTGTGTGAAGAGGCTGATTATTGGCATTGGTTGTAGGGCACACTTTATACACAATTGTCTTCAGTGTACTGTTGACTGTTTACCAATTGATATTGAATGTTTTGCACTGAAAGTATAAAAGGAGTTCCATATATACATAGTTAGACTTGAAGAACTAAAAAAGCTTTTTTGAATTTGTAGTAAACACATTGTTAGAGCATGGAAATAGAAGATTTTTGTCCTTTGGTCCATCAATTGAAAAAATTGGGGGCATGTTTGATGGGCTTCATTCATTTTTTTTCTCAAGAAAAATGACCTGTTATATTATGAAAATGGCTTGATAATCCCTCTTTGAAGTTGTGGTTGTCATTTGCAAATGATCAAGTGTCTATGTTCCAAACTTACATTTGATTAATAGAAAAAGGTAATATTTTAGTTACAGAAGTAGCCATAAGCATTTAATATCTTGTAAACGATTTAAAGTCCAGAAAAAGTGAAGTGTTTATAACTACTATATCAAAATACAACTTAAAATGTTAGTAGATTCAGGAAAACTTAATGAGGCTAATTTTTTAAAATTGTTTTTGACAGAGAGAGACACAGAGAAGGGGGAGGGCCCAGAGCAGTCTCCATAGTTGTATGTCATCAGTTTTTGACATGGTTTTATTCCACACAGGTGGGCGGGGGTCTTGCATGGTGGGAACCAGGCCAGGAGACTCTCCCATGGGAGGCATGCTCCTGGAAGCTGGGGGCCAAACAAGGGGCCTCCCATATGGGAAGCACACCCCAATTCAGCATATGGGTCCACACTGGCTGGGGCTAAGACTTGATCCTTGGACTCCAGGGCTACAAATCGAGCACTTGGTTTACTGAGCCATCCCAGCTTCCCCGATGAGGCTAAGTTTTTTGAAGTAAAGAATGTCTTTGAAACCAGCTTAGACTAAATCAACAAGTGGAAGTGCAGAGTAGAAAATACTGAGAAGTTCAAGTGGCTGCTACTAAGGAAGACACCTGAATGAAAAAAATACAGGACAGCCTGAACAAGGAGCATCACACACAGAGAAACAGAAGAAACGTGTGTAATTGATCAGTGGACCTGTATAAAATCTGCAATTGTGAAGCAGTTGGATACATGAAGTAAAGAAAACATTTCTGTATCTGATAGATGGGTAAAGTTTTTTTTCTGATATGCGTGAAAGATGACTAGACTTTCAAAAGTTTGTAATATTGTAAGGTTTATTCTTTGTCTTCAGAGAGATACAGCACCTATCAAAAGAATATTTTCTGTTATGAACAGTATATGATCAAAAGAGAAATCTATTAATAGATTAAATGTTGATATATGAGGGCTATGTTAGGTGTGAAACAAAATTGTGTTATGGAGTGTGAGAAGTTTTATGATAAGGTATCGAAAAACTGAAATTGACTGCATAAGATTGTTTCATTGGAGAAGCAGTCATAATACAATTGTGGTAAAATACAGTCCTTCTCTATATCTACCTAAATTTTTGTATGGGTACCGTCACTGAAGAATAATTGTTAGCTCAGTATGTTACTGTAATAAAACTTTTGCTATTGTGTTACTTTTTCATGAATATGTAATAATGCATAACCCTGTATTTGTCATCCCATTTTTGTCTCAAGAAAATATGGTCAGACTAGATGTTGGGCTTCCTATGTCAATGATTCCAGTTTGTACCTTTTCTAAATTCCATCTCTGTCTTTTTGGTTTACTTGTTGGAAGTTTTCTCAATTTTAGTTTTCAAATCTTTGATTTTTTTTTTCTGCATTCCTATCAGATTTTTAATTTTAATAGTTTTCTTATTTTACTCTGATGGTTTCTTTGATAATGGTACTTTTATTCTTTTATTCCTAAAAATTCATTTTGTTTATGGTTTTAAAAATGTTCTGCTATTTTTTCACTGTAAATCTTTTGGCTCGATTTGTTACTGTGAAAACTATTTCTGATCAATTGTGTATATAACAGTCATATATATTTTAAAATACTCCATTATAAGAACCTGTCACTTCTCCCTCTTTAACCCTTGACAAGTCGCCACAGTAGACAAGGAATGATCAGAGCAAAAGTAATGATTATGGGAATCATCAACTAGACAGTGTTAAATGGAGAGAGCATAGGAAACATGAGGTGCTATGAGTGTTGACTACCTGTATCAAAGAAAAAGCTTTCTAATCAATAAATTGTTATTTCCAAAGTGAATTCTTAATTTTCCACCAAGATGCACATTTTATTTCATGACTTATCTAGGTTGTGGGACCATCCAGTCCTCTCAGAGTGATGACATAGGTGTGGCCCGGGACTTCTCTGACTGAGCTGAACTCTGGTGTTGGTGAAATGTGAGGACAGTGCTGAGAGTCTGTGGGGAGAACACCAGATGGAGGATCAAGCAGAAGTAGATTTTTTTTGGTATGGATCAGAAATTAAAAATTTCAAGTAAAATTTGATGCATTTAAACTAAAAATGCATGTTCTGCGTAAGTTGAAAATAATTTAAATGGAATTTCAAGAAAGAGATTACATAGATTTTATTCTTTCTCACTGGAAAACTGTGAATACTAATGCAACAGTCATAGATATTCTAATCATTATTTAGAAAATTTTAAGAGAAATGTTTTTCATTAGTTTTTGTTTATTAGTAACACTTATCTGCTCTTTAAGTCAGCAAATCAATATTTATCTTAAAACATGCATATAGAATAATAAAAGAAAAATAGTTTGGGAGAATCAAAGATGTTTCTAGAGATTAATGAAAACAAACTTCATACTCTTTAACTTATTTTCAGTATCAGCTGGTCTCAAAATCACTATCCATCCTCAAAATATTTTAAACGTAGATCATGTATTTTTGTCCTACATGTTGTAATTGTGAAGTACAAAAATATTTCCTAATATAAATAAATCCAATATAATTAAACTTTTTCTGTGTTGAAATGTAGTCCTGGCCCAGCAGAAGACCAAGATTTCAAAACAGCCGTCTAAAGCAGTTGGTTTGCAAAATTTTCAATTCAATTCAGTACTTCATACAGCTTCTGAAAGCTGTAAAATGTATTGCATCCTAAACTAAATATTCCTTACAGAATATCTGTAGTACCTCTAACTCTAGTTGTATGGAAATTTCCAGGAGTATAATATCTACTAATATTTACACTTTTATATAAAAGAGTAAAATTATAAATGTGTTATCATAAGAAAGCTTCACTACACTAAGAATATTTGTTCTTTATTCATTAGTTTTTAGTTTCTTCAAGCTTATTTTCAGAGTCAAAAAGTAGGAGACATTTCACATCTATTCAAGACTAGTTGATCTTTTCTTTGTTTCTGTAAGTCTAGCGGTGTGTGTGTGTGTGTGTGTGTGTGTGTGTGTGTGTGTCTTCTAGACCAGGTGTGTGTGTGTGTGTGTTTTCCCCCAAAATTAACATTCCTGCTCAAATTAATTAGTACTATCTTATCTAATTCATTTGGCAGAAATGTGTATAATAATCAAAGTACAAGCTGGCCCATGTGGCTGAGTCATCATTTATAATTATGAATTTTGAGAATGAGTGATTACTATCTGTCTTCCATTGCACTGTAAGCTTCATAAGGGAAGAAACTATGGCTGCTATTATCACCACATACTCACTTTCAGTATCTAGAATAATGTTGGCACTTAGGAAGATTTCAATACACATTTAATAATTAAAATTCAATGTATAAAATTGTGTTCATAGAAAGTTGACATTGTTGAACTATTCATCACGATGTTCTTAGTGTTTCTTTTTATGCTTTGGTCCTTTCTTCCACCTACCCTAACCTTATCAAGGCCAAAGCTTCCCTGTTTTATGCTTGTGGCAATGGATACAGACATGGATGAGTCTCTTGGGGGCGGAGGGGGGTTGGGGGCGGGGGGGGGTGAGGGATGGCCCCATGCTCTGCTCCCCAAGCTGACTGAGAGGAGAGTATTGGTTAGTGAAAACCACAGAAAAGGGAATGTGTATTCTACTTCTGATAGAGTCCCAGGAAGTGTGCTCACTTTAGCAGCACACATACTAGAACCCCAGGAAGCCACCAGAGTGGCATGGTATGTGGCACATATAAGTAAAAGGCTCCACAGCTCAAAGTGCCCATGCTTGAGCATGATGCAGACACAAAAATAGCAGGGGTATGAAGTTTATCTGTTTGACCAACAACCAGGGACCAAAGAGAATCAACTTCTCAGGAAATGCCAGTGTGAATATATGACAATGAGGACAAAGATCCCCTAAATCATACTCAGACCTAGATGCCTTATCATTGTACCAACTTCATAAAATTTTACCCCCCAGTGCCAGAGGAAACAATTTCTTTCATTCTACCAGAAGGGAGGCTTATATTACGAAATAAGTTGTATTATGGGGGAAATTTAAAAAGTTAGATCTCTCTCACTCTTATGTAATAAGATTCATACCCGCCATATGTGTCTCATCCAGGGGTCTACAAACCACAGCCCACAGGCCAATTCTGGTCGGTTGCCTGATTTTGTACAACCCACAAAACAAGGTCAATTTTGACATTTTTTAATTGTTGAAAATAATTTTAAAAAGAAAAAGTATAGGGGAAGCTGGGATGGCTCAGTGGGTTAAGTACTCACTTTGCAGCTCTGGGGACCGAGGATCGAGTCCCGGCCCCGGCCCGTGTGGACCCATATGCTGAACTGCGGAGTGCCCCCAGTTCAGTTATCACTGGGGTAAAGACCCCGGCCCAATTCCTGCCCTGTGCAGTCCCATTCCCACCTGTGGAATGAAACTATGTGGAAAAATGAATGATGTGCAACTATGGAGACTGTTCTGGACCCTCCCCCTTCTCTCTGTCTCTGTATCTGTCTCTTTCTCTCTGTCAAAAACAATAAAAATAAATCTTTTTTTTAAAAAAGAAAAAGTATTTTGTGACACTTGAAAATTACATAAAATTTAAATTTTGGTGTACAAAAGTAAAATTTTATTGAAACACATCTATGCTTATTCACTTATGTACATCTGTGGCTGCTTTCATGCTACAATATCAAAGTCGAGTAGCTGAAATGAAGACTGTAGGTCTATTCCACATAGTTCAAAATTTTACTATCTCACCATCTACCCGAAAAGTTTGCCAACCTTTGACCTAATGTAAGAAGAATTAAAGATTGGCAATCTTTTTATTTCTTTCTTCCTTGATAATATCTGTGCTGTGCTCTAGGAGTCATTTAATTTTTATGTATCAGACATAAAAAAAAGTAGAGAAGATAGAGGGCTGAAGATATTTCATAATTTTTAAAATCCATTTTTTAAGCAAAATATTCTTGTTTGGCAAAACCATTTCCAAATCTCTAATTCAAAATCTTGCTCTGACAAAAAGGTAGTGATGAAGGAAGATAATTAATATGTTTGGGCTCAAATATTTACTAAGGAAATAGGTGACACAGAATGCTACCAAGTGACCAGATAAAGGTTGCACTAAGTAGAAAGATGAATGAATGCATCTCCATCAAAATACAAACTCTAAGATTATAGTTCTTGTCATCTTCCATAAGTCAGTAAAATGATCCTGCCACCAATAGTGAGTTGTCACTCTTACTTGTTTGGTGCTCTTAAAATGCTTGGTTCACTTAAAACACATAATCTGTATCTAACTTCATTTGTTTCCTCAACATTTTCATCCCAGCAATAAAAAATGACAATGTGCTTTGAGATGATTAACCTCATTATTAATGGTCTGACAAGATTTGTCATTTTAAAAACCCATTTTCAGTACCTTGACATGAGAGAAAATACAAAAAATACTTTTCTGTACCAGAGAAGAAAAATCTCCTATGCTACTCATTATCTCTTTAATGTTTTTATAAGATATTATTTAGTTTTGCTTTGTTTTCCTTTTCTAATATCTAGTCATGTGTGTTTTTCATTAAATTATTGACAGACATTTGCATTATCTGATGAAGAATTTACTTTATTTATTTTACTTTTTAAAAGATTTCTTTTATTTGAGAAAAGGTGAGAAAGAGAGAGAGAGAGAGAGAAGGGGGGAGGGCCCAGAGCAGTTTCTGTAGTTGTACATCATTAGGAGTGATATGGTTTCATTCCACACAGGTAGATGTGAGGCTGTGCAGGGCAGGACCTGAATGGGGGGGCCTCCCTCATGGGAGGTGAGAACCTTCACTGCAGGACTGTGTAGTTACCAGGTGTGCTGTGGTTCAGCATATGAGTGTATATGGCAAAGCAAGCACTCAACCTGCTTAGCTATCTCGGCACCCCCTGATGAAGAATTTAGAATCGATTAGTCAATGTTTGACTCAAGTCAGGTTTACTGAGCAACATTGATGTAGATACCTAAGACTAAACAAAGAAACAAACAAATAATTCTAGGTTTTTAAAATTTTTTATGTGCTGTTTTTACTTTCTTAAAAAAAAAAGTAATAAAGAGTAGTTAATGCTAATGGACAGCTCCTCCTTCTGCTATTATCCACTCAGTTAAAGAACAAATATTAGATTGATATTCTCGCCAAAGGGGAGAATGTATTGGAATTGTCCCTTTTGATTTACAAAACATTACACTCAACCTCATAGGTATAAAAATGGTACTAGATTCCCCTTTGCTAATTCAGAATTTATAATATTTTCAACATTTCTGGTGCAAAGGTGTGGTGAGATAAATATCTGGGCTCAAGATGGAGTTGTTCCTGCCAGGGGTTTCAGATCAGCAGAGTAACATGAAGATATAACTTTTGTGTCCCTGTAAATACTCTGCTTGAAAAGGAACACAGTCTACCCACTCAGTCAATCCCAAATGCCCAGCCAACTCTACACTCTATACTTAATGTCATCATCTTATTGAACCACTTCAAAAACCCTCAGAGCCTACAGGATATAAATTCTTGATGTTCTCTCTAAACTTCTGTCTTTCGGTCTCTCTATGTACTCCTTACTCTGCAGACTATGTACTCAGGTCTTCCTGAAGCATGATCTTTTAATCTCTGGGTCTTTCTTTCTGGAATGTCCATCTCCCCATCCCCCTTTACTTGCTACAGATTCTATCCAGCCTTCAACCCATGTTCAAGATCCTCCTTTAATATTGTGTCCCTGATTCCCTCAGGTAACACCAGACACTTTTTTTTTCTTTGTTCCTATTGCACCTTACCTCTATTTTGGTATTTCATAATATAGCACATTTTTTAAAGGTTTATTTTATTGTTTTTGACAGAGACAGAGAGAGAAGGAGAAGGGCCCAGAGCAGTCTCCATAGTTGTACGTCATCAGTTTTTGACATGGTTTTGTTCCACACAGGTGGGTGGGGGGCCATGCAGGGCAGAAACCTGGCTGGGGTCTCATCCCAGTCAGAACAAAACTGGGGGCCACACCCCAGTTCAGTATATAGGCCTGCAAGGACCAGGACTGGGATTAGATTCTAAGACCCTGGGG
>PVKE010023834.1:0-24311 GCA_004027555.1 Craseonycteris thonglongyai | reverse complement strand
AAAAAAAAAAAAACTGGCCTCTGGGAAGCCGGGATGGCTCAGCGGGTTAAGTGCTCTCTTTGAAGTCCTGGGGAACAAGGATCGAATCCCGGCCCCGGCCTGTGTGGACCCACATGCTGAACTGGGGTGTGCTTCCCATGCTGGAGGCCCCAGTTCAGTTCAAAAAAATAAAATAAAATGGAAGAAAAATAACTTTAGGGAAAGCCGGGACGGCTCAGCGGGTAAAGCCCTCGCTTTGAGGCCCCGAGGACCGAGGATCGAATCCCGGCTCCGGCCCAGGCGGACCCACATGCTGACCTGGGGTGTGCTTCCCGAATGCGGTGAGGCCCCCAGTTCAGTTAAAAAAAAACAAAACTGGCCTCTACGTCTTTGACAGGAAGGGGTATGGGTTGCTTCCTTTCCTATTCTGACCTAAAATGCCCCACACCACACTAGGTTTGCTTTATGGCCACCTTCTGCCCCAAGGCCATCCAAACTTTTCTTCTGGAAAGACTCAACATTTAGTATCTTTGTAGGACACTTGCCTTGTCTGAGACTTAAACGTTTTACAAAGCCCCCTTTTGGAGGGTACAGGTGCTGTGGTCTTAGCTAACTTTCTGATTTTTTTCCCCATTCTTGATCTCTTTCGTGGCTTGAAATCTGGGAGACACGCTGGTATTCACTTAAGTTTTTATTCCCTTGTCTTGCTGGGATTTGAGAAGCAGCCTGAAAACTAGAGAATGATTTCCTTGGTTCATAGAATATAGTTTCCCCAAATTCCTCAGATGCCTGCTTTCCACACTGCCTCTTCCTTTGTCTCTTGACCCCATGACTTTGTGTTGATTTTTGTCTTCAAAGGAGAAGCATATGTGTATTTTCTGAGCCCCTACATGTTTCAGTCCTTGAAATTATCCATTCCAAAAAACGAACAGGTTAATAAATGAAGTGAGCTATTTCAAACCAAGGGAGCCCCTTTACAATTTAGTGAAACTGAAGTCATGGATCAGCACACTACGAAGTCGCATAAGGCCTGCAATCACAAGGTTCTATATGTGGTTTAATATTCTGTTGTCTGTCTTGAAATCCTTAACTTGTGAATAAGAAGCCCTCACTTTTATTTATACTAGATTCTGCTACTATGCAGCCGCTTCTAAACTTAAAAAAAATAAAATAAAATAAAAAGTTGCTGGTTAAAACAAGGAGTGTAACACTCATTGCCCGGAGCCCACAATAGCTTCAGTGGGGACTTGTCTGCTGAAACAGGGCAGAATCTATTTCCAAACAATGACCCTACAAGAACTAGGTAGGAGGCTCAGTACTGGACTTACTGGGGGATCACTTCATAAGTTATATAAACATATAACCACTATGTTGTACACCTGAAACTAACATAATGATTGCACCTGTAATTGAAAAACTAATGATTGCACCTGTAATTGAAAAACTATCTTAATTGAAAAAAATTGTGGGACGTATATGTAAGCCGTGGCTTAAGCGATGGAAGAAATATGTTAGATATACAAGATTTGTGATGGGGAGGGGTTACTGGAGAACTTTACTAAGTTACTAACTTAATTCTATGCCTCCAGACTGAAATGAGGTCAAGCATAAGATGTTAAAAGGAAGTATTCATTTTTATAAAGACAGATGTATTTATCTCCTGCCTCTGCTATGAGTGATTCAGAAACTAGAGCTATCATCCCAACCACATGAGGTTATTGTGAGGATTAGATAAATAAAAACAGCTACATAGGAAAGTAATAGTAAAGCCAGAATACTCATATGCTACCACTTTGATAGCATTATTGCATCATTCTACTTAATTCTCATAACCTAAAATTAGGCATAGGTCACACCTGACTATTACCACTGAGAAAAATGAGGCCCAGGAAGATTAAGTAACTTAATATACACAACAGAACGAGAAGTAGCAGACCTCAAATACAAACTGAGCTCTGACTTATGTCCTTAGCCACATACTGATATGACTATGAACCATAAATCATAAGTCAGATTTTATTGCCACTGCTGAAAGTTGACAGAAACCTCACATATGCTAATTACTCCAAGGAAAGAATAAGGATTGGACTAAACAATCAAATGTGGCCAAGCTCCTTGCAGGAAGGTGTCATTATGTTGTTGTAGAGGCTCCCCCAGGAGACGCCTATGCAAATAGCCCTGTAATAGCCAACAGGAAAAGATGGCAGGAGGGCCTTCCACTGAGTCCTGAGTTGCTGTTGCAGTTTCTCCTGTACTCGTCTTCTCTAGAACTTGCAAAGGGATCAGGTGCTTGGGGGCTGCTTAAGTACTAATAACAGGGAATTCACCCCAAGTGTGTAGAAGGTCTGATCCTTCCTCAAAAGTCATGGGAAGGGGTTTGCCAGACAATGTTTCTTTGCTCTTTTAGACTTTATATTTTGGAGCAGGTTTAGTTTTACAACCAAACTGAGGGAAGTACAGAGATTTCCCAAATACCCACTGCCCACACATGCAAAGCCTCCTCGTTATCAGCACCACTCATTCAGCATGGTCTGTTTATTACAAAGGATGAACAGCTATTGACCATCATCATAACCCATGGTCCATAGTTTACTTTTGGTGTCGTACATTCAGTGAATTTGGACAAATGTATAATGACATATCCATTATATCATGCAGAGCATTTTCACTGCCCTAAAATTCCCTCGTGGCCTGAGTTCCTCTGCCTTTAAGGTTTTCTAGCCTTTTAATCTTTACCAAGAAAAGCTGTGTGTTAAAGCAGTAATGCAGCTTTATTATTCTCTCTGTGGAGAATCAAACTTCTTTGAAGTCTGGAGTCAAGATACAGGTTTGGTTCTACAGGGAGAATGGTCTTGTCTCTTCCATACCTTAGAGCCAGTCTGCTGGGGCATCTGAGAGGGCAGTATCACTTCTGGGGGGTCATAAAGAAATAAGTCTGTAAACTGTATGCTTACTTGAGTAAGGAGGATAGTATTTCTAGTACCAAAAAAAAAAGTTATCTGTAAGCACTCTCCTCACTCAGCTCAGTGCTCCACGGTCCTGATTCAAAGCAGACTCATTCTCCTCCAAAGTCATTCCCTGTCAATCAGACTGTTGCCTTCTCTGGCTTACGTTGTATCTGCTGATTCCCATGCTGGCCCTTCTCTTGATAGCCTCCCTATACCTACCTCCTTGTTTCTTCGAAATCAGTCACGTTGCTAATCAAGGCCCAAACCTCACCAGGAAGCCAGTTTCCCAAATGGGGAGGCTTTCTTTGCAGCCCATTCAGTGGTGGTAGCTTCGGTATTCAAACTTCCTGGGTCTTGGGTCCTATTCTCTTGGAATCTCACTGTGACTTCCAGACTACCCCCTTCCACAATTCCTGACCTTCACACCCCCTTTTAAGACCAGCCAATGATCTCTCCTATTCTGCCACGTGCCCTGTTGACCTCCAGTTGACCCCCACATATGTGCAGTACTCTTGGCTCAGTCATTGCATTTTCCTAGATAACATGTGTTCAACTGGATGAGCTCACTGATGTCCGTTGCCTATGACCGGAAATGTACAAGGCACATAACCATCACCCAGAAAAGCTGATAAAACTACGCAATTTCTTGCTCCACCCCAAACAGCCTGAAACTGTCTACCGGAATGAAGATTTGAAAGGAGTTTCCCGGATCATTCTGATCCACAGACAGGTTTGGGAGCCACTGGACTGGACTGCGCTCTTCACCGGAGGGGACACCACTCCCTTACCCACCTCCCTATCTTTGAGGGCACTCTGCAATTATCCGCACAGCAGGGACTCATCAAATTTGCATTGTACCCAGCTGATAAGGTCTGGCTGCTTGCCACCTCATGAACCAATAATCAAGAGACAAGCCTGGTGGAAAGAAAAGCGGGTTTATTCCCAAGGCCAGCATTTAGGGCAGACATTTAGGGCAGGCCGTCTCAAAGACAGCCTTCCCCCCCTTCTCAGGACGGCCAGAAAGTTTATAGGCAAGCAGATAGGGGGAGAAACAACGCAAGGTAGGGGTTAGGCATGCAGGTTTCAGGGCTGATTTGAGAAATCGCCTCCTGGGGTCTTCAGGGGTCTCAGGTTTGCAACAAACCACTATGGAGTTGCAACCATGGACCCCACTGTCCCATGTCTGAGGATTGAGAAATTGTCTTTCAGGTTAGTGCTCTGTTGATTAACTGGATTAACAAGGTATGTGTGAACTTAAATAAAGGGAACAAGACAGTCATTCTATCAAGCATTCAGGGGGAAAATAAAGAGAAAACAACTGACTAGTATGTGATTAAGCAGCAAACAATGAAGTGAATCAAACTGTAAACCAGCTAAGTAACTAAATCATTGATTTCCCAAGTTTCACCCTTACGTTGTAACCACAGGAACCCTAGATTCAGAATCCAGTCACTTCATTTTTGCTCTTAAGAAACTAGTACCATGACCATAGCCCCTGTCTTTTCATCCTTTGGAAATATTATCTTTAAATGCCAACAGTCCTCTTTGAGGTCCTTAAATTGTAGTTGGATCTGATCCACTCATTCCTGATCAAATCCTGACCTGCTGTGAACCTTCACTCCACCTGCTTGCATGGAGTGAGCCATGTTGCTCTGGTCCCAAGATTCTGCATGCTTGAAGGCAGGCCTGGGAGCAAATGGGTTTTAATAAACAAACATGGCAGATACCTTCCACTAACAAAGCAGGTTTTCAGTCGCCTTTATTTATTTTTTCTACTCATGTAATATCTGCCTCGATTTATCCTTTTGGTATCAGACTTACGCTCGACCCTTCCTGCCCTTATGGGTATTTTTGCCTCGTGTTTCAGATTCAGTCTAGGCAACAAGATTAGTTAATTCATAGAAGTAACAGACCACTTCTCAGACTGTCATGAATTGAGGGTAAATTGGGGGTGGTGGATAAACGGAAACTTAACCAGTTCCGTAAAGACACAAGAGTGATCAACGTGCCGTCCGCGCCCCCAGTTAATTTAGTTTTCTGAAATCATATAGTTCTCATCGTCAAAGTAAACTGAATGTTGTGACATGTCCATAAACTAAATCTAGCTGCAACCCTGTAACCAATCTAAAGATCATGAAGTCTCACCTGGGGAATCCTCAAACTATAGAGCAGCACAATACATACCACCCCCAACACATAGCCCTCTGAAGTTGGCTCAGGAGGAATCTCTAGAATTCCCTCTTGCTCTCTCTACAAGGACTTTACTGCAGCTATTTTTACTTTTTGATATCAGGGCAGCCGGAACAATGAAAGCTCCTCTTGATTTTAAGATTTTATAAGATTGTTTCCCGGTTTTTATTTTATAGCTAAGATACCTGAGGCCCTAGAAGGTTACATGACTCTTTCCTTATAGTTACACAGCTATTACGATGAATCTGGCCCTGAACTCAACCCCACTCATCAGTCCAGTGCTGTTTGAAATAGATCAGCCTGCAAACATAGCTGGCTTGTTTTGTCGAGGCAACATGCCCATGCTTCCTAGAAACTGCACAGACCAACAGTGACATTATTTTGCTAATAGCTCATGCAGTTTCTCACAAAAGCATCTTCTCCAAAGTAAATTAAATGGCATAATCTTCCCATAAACTGGATTTAGTAACATATTCTCCATGATAAACAACATTCAAATCAGAGTCGCCTCCTCTGCGATGTGAAATTGAAGTTTACATTTGATGTGTTATCTGTTGATGACAATTGACTATAAACGTAAGACCATTTAGTACGAAAATAAACCACTCAGTTAGGAGGTAACATGATGCAGAGCAATTTTGATAAATCTCTTTTATCTTGCCTTTCCACTGGCTTGGAAGAATTAAAGAGGACATTAGGTAAATAGTAATATTAACAATGCCATTTAAATTATTGTTGTGATTTGTGAAAACACAAAGAATTAAAAATGCCTTGAGATGGCAAATGTGAAGTTTCAAATGGTTTCCCAACAGAATTTCCTGGGTAATAAATATCTCAAGGGTAAGTTAGGGGGTGGGAGGGGTGGGGAGGTGCTTAATCAATGGCCCATCAAGTCTTTCCACCATAGCTGCGAGGACCCATAGCACTGGCCCAGGGTGGGCAGGGGCTGGGCTGCCTGTGTGTGTAGCCCTCTCCAGACCCATCACATTCATGTGGGTGGATAGAGGAAGCAATACTAGCCCTGAAACTCCTCCCCCAACAATCCCAGAGCACTCAAGGAATGGAGAAGAACCAGGAACAGACACCTGGGCTATGACAAGGAGGAAAGTAGGAATGAAACAGCATCAGGCCAGGCCAGGGTTACATTTATACCGGTAATAGTTTCCAGAAATTGTGTCTTCAGCTTTTCTATCCAGCATGCACCAACAGAAACCATTCCCTTCTTCTGTTTTTCTGAAAAACAGGAAGACTTAGTTCCAAGGTGTCATAAGAATCATTCCTACTGTTAAGGTAAACAATCAACTCCTTAGCTAAATTTAAGAAGAATGTGGAATGTTCTAGAACTTGCCCTACACTAAGCATCTTTGTGATTTTGTTTCATCTTCATGTTCTCTGCAATGTGTGGTATATAATTGTTTCCTATTGAAACATGTAAATTGCAAGGTCATCCATCCTAAAGTCTACATTGTAGACTGTACAAATTTTCAGGAAGTTAATGTATAAACAAGGTGTTATTCAGTGTGCAAATCAAGTCATAAAGTTGCAGGTAGTTGTAAAGACAGACTTCCTTTGACTGCTTGCTCCTAATGCTGGAACATAATTTATATGATATATCAAATGAGGTGATCATTTTTGCAAGCGAGTGGGAATGTTGGACTTGATCTGCAGAAATTTATTTTTATTGAACATTTACATGTGGTGATATAATTTGCAATGTGCTTTAATGGTCATTTTAGTAGCCACATAAACTACCAACAAGATATGACAATAAAACCTAAATTTAAATGACATTCCTCTTTATTTTAAAAGCTATTCCTTCATGAAGAATTTTTCCCTCCACTCTTGGTATTTGATCAAATATTATTCCACATTAGGACTGCCACATGATTCCACAGTAGACAGCTGTGCAGATTAGGGGCATAAGTCACCCTGGCATAAGTGACGCATAGCTTAGACCTAGGCAGAGCTCTGCCTTCATAACTGACTTTGGCGACCTCTTCATAGAGAGTACTCTGTAAAAGGTGGCACTTCTAATCCAAATCTCTCTTCATTGCCCCTCTGCAGAAGGGAGGGATTACTTGATGGTGAACTTGTCACTTTTAACAGGCTCATGAGAGCTGTATGTATGTTTCTTCCCAATTCTATGTTCCATAACATGTTGGTAGCATGAAATAGGCCATGGAGAAAATACTTATTCCATAGAAATCTGAAAACACTGTAAATCAAGGCTTTTAATTCCCCACTCCCTGAGAGCTCTTTAACACTTACCTACACATCATTGGATTCTGCAAGAGAAGACTGGACAGACTTTCTAAGTTAGATTGGCAAATAATCAGCTGAAAAGTACGCTTGTGTGCTTTGCATGGAAAGAGGATTTAAATGCTACACCTAGCTATCTACTTAACAGATGGACTCACCAGGAAAAAAAAAAAATGTATACATTTCTACCCTAAGCTTAATTAAGGGGCCACTCACAAGGAAAGATAAAAACACCTGAAGAATTCAAAAAGCCCAAAAAAACTGACAATACTTGAAGAGAAGGAACAAAAAATTAGAGCCTTCTCATTCTTTGGCATAGACAAACCTTAGCTCTATTACTAAAAACATTCTGTATTCGTGAAATTCATCAACAAAATTTCAGATCTGCATTTTGCACCATATAATTCAGTGATTTAAGCTGTCCTCTATTTCACCAGTGCCACACTCAAGTACATTCTCTAATCTCTTAGCATCTCAAGAAAGTCAGAGCTTCAGAAGTTACAGAAGTGTCAAAAATAAACTTTATTATATAATATAAATACATATTGTTTAGTATACTTCTTAATGTTTTTGGCATAAATTATATATTATATAAACTGTTTAACTTAATTCTCACATTGGAATAGTTACTTAATTCTCACATTGGAATAGTTACTATCTGAAGTAAACTAATGAGAAGTCCACACCAGACTTGATTAGTTAGTATTAGAAAAACCTCAATTCAATATGCACACTTAATGATCATCGCAGCACTATCTATAATCAAGATATGGAAGCAACCTAACTGTCCATCTGTATGCAAATTGATAAAGAAAATGTGGTACATACGTACATGGGAATATTACTTGGCCATAAAAAAAGAATGAAATCTTGAAATCTTATTGTCAGCGATGAGGATGGACCTAGAAGGGTATTATGCTAAATGAAATAAATCAGGAAGACACCTACCATGACTTCACTTATATGTGAAATCTAAAAACCAAAGTAAATGAACAAACAAAAACAAACTTGTAGATACAGAGAAAAAACTGATGGGAGAGGTTTGGGGGGTGTGAAAAAGGTGAAGGAATTAAGAAGTAAAAATTGATAGTTACAAAATACTCACTGGGATGTAAAGTACAGTATGGGGGATATGCCCAATGTAAACACTGTGTCAGGTGGGTACTGGACTTATCAGGGGGATCACATCATACATTATATAAATGTCTAACTATGCTATACACCTGAAACTCATATAAAATAAAAGTGAACGTTAACTATAACTGGAAAAAAAGTCACAGAAAAGTAAAGTATAGCATAGGGAATATACAAGTGTGTATGTGTACATATTTATGAATGTATATGTTTTCATATCTATATAAATCTATATCTATCTATTTATATATTTATAGAGGACTTATTGTAAGGACTGTCTGGCTAGTTCAAAATTTTCAGGGTAGGCCACAGGCAGGGAGAACCATCAGTTTGAGTTAGAGGTTGAACCCAAAAGCATTCTGTGGGCAAATTTTTCTCCTCCCTAGGGGAGGTCAATCTTTTATGCCAATAAGGCCCTCAACTTATTAGATAAGACCCACCATATTATGGAGTATAATATGCTTTACTTAATAGCGCCAATTTAAATATTATACTCATTCAAAGGACACCTTCAGAGAAACATCCAGAAGAAACTTGGACAAAAATCTGGGTACCATGCCTTGACAAGTTGACACATGAAACTAAAGTGGTAAGAGGAAGTGTTTTTCACAAAACATTTTCTTCCCTGGGCATGGATGAAAAGATTGTTTTAGCTGATATTTCTAGTTCCAATGCCTAGTCTGCTGCATTATAGAGGTAAATAAATATTTAGCTAAATTACTTTCATAGATAGGAAGAACAGATGCTAGGTTTGAGTGACTTCTGGTGATATTTTAAGTATATATTTTTTCCATATTCTCCCAATGACTCCACAAAGCAAGAATTACTTTACAAATTAAAAACTGATACCTCAAAAGTTAGGTACCTAGTGTAGGGCTATTTATAGCTGATAAACTATAGAAATTTGAACTCAAGACTGTGTCTCCTGAGCAAATTCTTCCCTCTGTATCAGAAGAAAATATATCAGAAGAAAATAGATCCTAACAGCCTTCTTCAGTCAATTTTGTTGAGAAAGTGAGTTTCTCTGTAGGCTCAGCAGAGAAGCCAACATTTTGTCCTGGGAGCAAAATAAGACATGCATATTTGATGTCTTGGCTCCTCGTTATATTGTGTTGCAAAAATGACATGCAAGATGAAGTGAGCAATTTACTCAAGGTCATTGTTCAATATGATAAGAAGAAAATTTTAAATTCACCAATTTTCAGCACTGAATATGAAATTGCTTTGTTTATTTCTTTCAGGATCTCATTAGCACTTCACACAAGTAGTTTAGCTCAGTATGGGCAGACATGATTGAAAAATACGAGTGTAACCTTGTCTAGCAAAAGACGAGGAAGATAAAATAACTTGCGTTTTCTTAAAGCCATCACTTTCTTTTGTACATGCCTTTATACATAGGAGCTTGACTCTAAGGCTCTTTGAACTGTTTCAAGACCAACTTATAAAAGATTATTTTAGTAGTGCAGCAGAGAAAAATGATACTTGTATATGGGATCTAAGACTTAACTCACGTTATCTCAAATTCAACTCCTCAATAAGTTACTAGGATGTTTCTTTCAAGCCCTGTGATATGTTTTCCTCCCTTCGTTAGACCATAAGAATTGCTATTTCGTCCTTGAGTATCTTTTCTTACAAAATGACTGACAAATATGAGAGCCATTGCAGTTTCCCAAGAGAAAGAGGTTACCTGCAGCTACACTTTTATCTTTTTCTTTTTTTTTTTCTTTATAAAGATTTATCGTTTTTGACAGAGAGAGATAGCAGCTGAGAGAGAAGGGGGAGGGCCCAGAGCAGTCTTCACGGCTGTACGTCATTAGCTTTTCAACATATCGCTTCATTCCACACAAGTGGGTGCAAAGCCATGCAAGGTGGGAACCGGGCCAGAGGCCTCCGGCATGGGAGGCATGTTCCTGCGAGTCAAACTGGGGACACCCCCTACATGGAAACTTGCCCCAGAAGGAACCGAACTGGAGGCCCCCAACATGGGAAGCACATCACAGTTCAGCACACGGGTCCGCATGGGCTGGGATTCGATCCTCAGACCTTGGGTCTGCAAAATAAGTGCTCAACCCCCTGAGCCATCCCAGAATTCCCTATCTTTTTCTTATGCATTTTTATTCTGTGCTGTTAAAGAGTTTGTTGTTGTATCTAGCTCACTGCCTGGCCCTCAGTACTCTTATTGGTGTTTTCATGATTATAGCTGCTCTCAGCTGCCCAACCACCAAATACCCAAAGCACATGGAGGAACATGGCATCCTCTGGGGAAGATAAAAATGGTAGTTAGCTCCAAGTTGTCTAACAGAACATGCACCCCATACCTTTATTTCAGATGAGCACTGCCCTAACATGCATAGCTGGCTATAGAAGAACTGGAAACCAGATCTGAGGTCTGCTGCCTCTCAGTCTAGCACATTTTTCACTGCATCTAACATTTGATTAAATTTCTACGGGACCAGCAGGCTTTAGCTAGCTAGTCTTCAATCACAATTTCAATCAGGCGTATGTGTCTGGATGATTATAATCAGCTGTTAGAAAACCAAACCCTGATTGATCAACTCATTTTCATCCTCTTCTTCCTAACATGGGATTAATGAGACAAAGTCTTCGACTTCTAAATTCACAATGGTGAAGGGCGAGGGTGTTGAGTGAGGGCCGGCTCTGCAGGTCTCTGGTAGACAGGGCTCTCTTTAAGCTGTGCCCCCCAACTTTCCTGAAGCCAGAGAAAAGGGAGCCCTATCAGCCTAGGGACTGTCTCCTGCAGCGTTGTATAGTAAAGGATTCTCTCTGCCTGGATGAATCCCACTTGCTCTCGAGAACTCAGCTTAAATCCCACTTCCTCAAAGAGGTCTTTTCCTCAACTTCTATGCTAGGTTAGTCCCTGAGCCCACCGCTGATGTTCCCAGAGACTCTTGAATAAATATCGTATCTAACCCATGGTTACGAGGAGATTTTCTTTGGAGGAGGTCATATCACATATTTTCAGGTTATTTTCCCTTATGATATTTCACCAAAGAATTATGGTGATCCTCTGGTCACTGACATTAGTGGGCAAAAGCCTTAATTTTTTACTGTGCTATTCTTTGTCTAGTCCTTTATTTTCTTTTTTAGAATGTCACATCGCATTTAATATCTTTGTCTCTGAAAGAGCTTAATCTTCATTGTTCTGTGACTTAAAATTCCACCTTACCATATGCTACTTGCACTGTCTTTCCTACTTCCTTTTCTTAGATTTCTATCCCATTAACTTTATTTGACTCACTTATTTTTGTCCCCAACTATCACAGAATTTATATAGTGACTTCTCTAATCTTTTAGTGATTACTCCATAAATATTAATAGGCATAATAAAGTCCAAAGTTAATCACTGTTAACTCTAATCACATCACTTCCAAAATACACATTAATATTTCTATGCATTTTAATTCTATCTTGTTTGAGGCCCATAATACACTATTCTTATAAAATGTTTAATTGTAGCAATATACTAAACTTAATTTTTCTTCTACATAAAATAATTCTTTTGATAAGAATCCGTGGATGGCAAAATGCCTCAGTTTTTCTTTTAAAATGGCTTTATTTTTATCCTCTTACCGTAGTTGTCCTTCGGATTTCTCAGCATCATGAAGGGAGAAGGGCAGGGAGGTGACCTTCATTTGATATCATCTTGGTGGGGGCGGGGCTCTGTATTTTGTTTCCTGCTCCCTGTGCGGCCATCATACTTAGAAAGTCAAGGTTACCAGGTTTGGCAGATGTCACAGGATGAAAGCTAATTTCAGAAATAGCTGTAGTTTCATATTCACTTCATTGAAATCTCCGGATTCCTTGCCATCTTGCTGACTCATCAATGTATACTTAAAACGTTTTATTCATCATGTTGTTGTCAGTGGTTCTGTTTAGCACATCAGACTGTGATGGACTAAAAACAGACATCAAGAAAACCTTAAACACTACAGACTCCCCCTAGAAGCAATTTCCCAAGCTTCCCCACCTCCCCAAATCAGTAGCTAGAAGTTGCGTTTTAGTTTATGGTAAAATTCCATGCATAACAGATGGAATACAAAATCTAGATTTCCTTATGACTATTAAACTTCTCAACTTATTAAAATGTTACATCACACTATTAGTTCTTTCCTTCTGCAGTAAATTACTACAGACTGAAAATAACAAACTCATTTTCTCATAGTTCAGAGGCTAGAAACCCAAAATTAATCTCTTGGGTAGGTTGGTTCCTTCCAGAAGCACTGAGGGGGAAATTGAGCATCTCTTAGCTTCCAGAGGCTTTCTGCAATCCTTGGTATTCCTTATAGCTATGTCACTTTAATCTTTGCCCCCATCTTTACATGGCTTCTTTTCTGTCTTCCTCTGTTTTCTTGTAAGAATGTCAGTCACTGGATTTTAGGGCCCACCCTAGCCCAGTACAACCTCTTCATAACTAAACACATCTGGACAGATTCTACTTCCAAATAAGCTCACATTCTGAGGTTCTAGGTGAATTTGGGGGGAACACTATGAAACCCTCTAAAATCACCACCTTGAGGTTTCTCCTAATGAAGCTCCCATGCAACTCTGGGAAACAAATTTATAATGCTAATATCACTTCCCTCTGTCTTGCAGTTTCACGCCTGGTTTTCTACCTTTTTCTCCCCCTGCCCGCTGTATAAGTTCACTAGGTATTTCTAAGATCTCCTTTGAGGGTTCTGTAACCCAGAGTCCATCACTCTTTTTTTCCATCTGAATTAAAATTTCCAGGCTACCTGACAGCTCCAAGTTCTTAAAATGACCCACCAGAACACAGCAAGCCATAAATAACTTGAAAGTACTGAAAGTTTCCTGGTGCAGTGAAGCAAGCTAGTCAGTTAAACTTCAGCCACGAACTTTACCTACCAAGGAAACGCTATGATCTGACTCCACTCTAATTCTTTAGCCAAAACGACTCCTCCATTCACTCTCCTGCCCTTATAGTGCTCTTTTTGGCAATATAGAATTACTTGGGATTCTTCAAATGTGGGCTATTACACCTCGCCAATGTACCTTTGGACATTCTGTCTAGCATGATCTAACACCTTAATCACCTGGTGATAGCGTTACTATTCCTTCAGGCAACTGATCAATAATTTTCCACTCCACAGAGCTTCTCTATCTACCTGCTCAGATCATTTTCTTGCTAATACCCTTTCTAGGTAGTAGTCTGATATTATGCATACTCACTGCATTTAATGTAATAGCTCATCTTAAATGTCTCTTTACAAAAATATAAACTTTTATATCTTCAGCCCAGCCCAAAGTCTAGCACATGGTGGGCACTCAATTACTATTAAATGGATTCAGGCAGATACTTACTGTGAACTTATATGCCAGGCACAGTTTGGTGAGAATAAGAGGATCAACAAGGCCTGATTCTGACTTTCTGGATATTTATATTCAATCTCTATTGACCTCCAACTGGTAGCATGACCTTTCAAACTCGAGATCTACCACTTGCTGCCTCAAAACAATTATCATTTTTAGAGCTGTGATTTATTACCCTGCCCCCATTTCAAACTTATAAGCAAAACCTTTTAAGCCATCATCCGCAGTTACTTCTAGTTGATGTGAGTCTCGTCACAGGTTCCTGTGAATCTTTGATAAACACATACTTCTGTTAGCTCATCAAGCCCCAAGCAGAATTCCTCTATAATGATTTGCATGTCTTTGTAAAAGACTAAGCAGAAGCTATTATAGTAGCCTGAAGACCCTGGAAATAAAGCAATCTTGAACAAGATGAAGTCAGAAAAACAGCATTTTATTCTGTTGACATAGGTAGTGTAAGAATTTAATTGAATCATAGGACACAAAGTCTGTGTAGCAGAATTGTTGGAATGGAACTCTCCTCTCAGGTCAACAAAATTCAACTCTATGAACTCCTCACTTGTCAAACTGTTTGCTCATCAAGATGCACTTCAAAGCTTTCCAATGCGTCCACCAAACCAAGACTATAGTCAACACTTTACCATACCTGTCAGATCTGAGTATTGACAGACCTGTTTAAACTAACCCATAACCTTGTAAATCGTCCTTGTCCTTCCCTTCCTGATCATTTGGTCAAAGTGATGTTCTCTCTCCGCTGCAGTGGGTAAGGCACTTGACTCTGCTTGATCAACAAATTATGTTGATGGTATTTTTAGGGAGTCAGCAGTCAACGAATCCTATGAGGAAGTTGTTGTTACTATCCTTATTTTAAAGATATGAAATCTGAGTCACAGACTTTTTGGGAAACTTGCCCAAAGTCACATACCTACTAAGTGATGCAAACCTGCTTCAAGCCCCGAATGATATAACTCCAAATTCCAGTTTTTTAACCCTTACACTGTACTTCCACCCTTCTCAATGCCCCCGCCACTCTTATGTCATAGGTAATTATACTAAGTGTTGGAAACCATTGTATTAGAAAACACAAAGACATTCTCACTATTTGGACATTAGCGAGCTAAAAAAGGGAATGGGTAAGAGGGCAGCAACCTACGAAAAGGTTGTGGACAAGGATGATTTTTCTGGTATAAGCCACCTGGCAATTGTTTACCTGACTTGCTGGCACTTTGTTTTCAAAAGGTAAATGTAAGTAGAGATAAGATGTCTGCTTTGTCTTGGGAGGAGGCAGCAAAGTTATGCTCCAAAAACTGATTTTTGTCTTTGGCAGCAATTTGTTTAGCGCAAGTTCACTGTGTAAAGTACAATAGTTTCACAAGCCAGTAGCATACAGAATAATCTCTCAATAAGCTGACAAAAAAAAAAAATCTAAACAAATGACAGGTTCATCACATTATGGTTCGAGACAAGGAGAGGTGAAGGGATAAAATTCAAATTTATTGTATGGTGTATATTTTGTTTTTACAAGGAGGCACTGAAGAGAAATAGCAACCAACCCAGAGCCATTTACAACATACACTATTCAACAGAAATGTTCATTTCCTATTTCCAATCCAAAAGAAGCACATGTTGACATGAATGTGAGAGCTAATATTTTTCATCAGCTTCCACTTTTTTTTTTGAGTGCCCAGTTACCATAGTCATTTATAAGTTTCACCCTTGCCATTCCAGGTTGTATAAGCCATCTCCCCAAGGACCTGAGCTGATTTGAGTTTCTGTCACTTGCAAACCCGAAGAGTCTGACTAATTCAGGAGATAACAAAGATCTTGGAAGAAAGTGATTTAAAATTCCTTGGGTTTTTTTCACAATGATAAAAAATTACTTGTTACCATTGAATTATCCACTAAACAAAACTATCAAGTTAACATGGCTTGAAGTATTTAAAACTCAAAGTAGTGAGGTGGTAATGAGACAGCACTTAATTGCTTAACCTAAGGATAAGATTCCAGGTCTATATGGAACTACATCAGGACTCTGAAAGTAATTGTAGATCTGTTCATTATTGTCACCCTGAGGAGCAATGTTTGAACAATTCTGGAGCAAGACAAAGAACCTTGGACATAGCCCAACTCTCATACTAGGCTGTAGAAAAGGTTACAGGAAGGCATTTCAAAGAAAAACTAAGCATGTTCTTAGGGCTACACTAGAAAAAGGGCTATATGTCAGAGGGGATTCGAAACATTAAAATAGTATCGATTCTGTGTTCATATTCCAAATATTCAAGTAGAGAGAAACGTTTTTGGTGTTAAATTAGAAGACAATTACTACATACAGATCACTTTGTCCCTTTTGTTAAATATTTTCAGTATTGATCTAGGTGAAGTCATCAAAGGCATATAAATCAAGTTTATAGATGACACATAGTTGCCATCAGTCAGCATCTCCTAGAATAGAATCAGAATTCAAACTGACATGTTAGTATTAGGAGCCTTAATCAACAAGATAACATTTCTAGTCGATGGCCCACTGCCATTGCCCTAATTCAGACCCATCATCTCTCATTTGGATGACTGTCACAACCTCTAGTCTCCATACTTACTCATGGTCTACATACCTTCATCCCTTACTCTTTCATGGTGTCAGAAAGTTCTTTACAAAATACAAATCTGATTATGCTTCTCATGCTTAAAACATGCCCACTCTGCCACCAGTTCCTACAAGGTAGACTCTGAAGCCCTCTGCATGGTGTATTTTAGGCAGTTTGGTCCAGTCTGTCACTCCAGCCTTGTCCCCTGCAATACACCCCCACGCCCCATGTCTCCTCCTTGGCTCCATCCCAACAACTCTACTGCCATTCCTCCACCAGAGCCGGCACCTCCACTCAGCCCAGTGTCCGCACACACCAGCATTCCAAATGGGACTGGATGCCCCTGCCCCTGATGACATTTCCTTGTCCCTTCAGCCTGTTAGCCACTCCTTCCTCTTTGGTCCTTCAGCACATTTTTTTAGTTCATATTTTAACACTTAAGCATGTCATCTATTTTCCTGCCAGCGTCTTGAACTAGACCATGAGTACTTCTAGGACCCAGGAGCCAGGCCACCTGAATTAATCTCTAACTCTTCTACTTCCTGTTTGACATCAGTCAAGCTACCTAATCCTTTTTGTCTCAATTTCATCATTTGTAAACTGCTGCTAATACATGTGCCTAATTCATAGGGTTGTTGTGTGGATTCAATGAGCCGATATGTGTCCAATTTTGCTGGCATGATTCCAAATCTGTCTCACTCTCAAACCAAGGGCTGCTTTGTATATTCTAGAATCTATTAAGTCTTAGCCATTTTGTGAGCCTGTCTCTCTGGACTGTGGCTTCCAGGGGGGTTCTCACCCTTCTCCAGTAGAATAGCTTTCCCCCACCCACCTTATCTTCCCATTGTTGTAGAGTCCCCAAACTATGTCCTTGAAGCCCTGCCTTTGTTGACTGTCTCCACACCCCAAAGCCACCTCCTTCAGTGGGACATGAAGCTGGAGGGACTCAGAAATAGTCCCGCCTTGGTTCGGTGGGACACGGAAGAACTCCATGTCCATCACTTTACCCCGCTCCCTCAACTTCATTTGTAAAATGGAACTAATTCTAGTGCCTAATTCATTAGGGTTGTTGAATGGATTCAATGAGCTGATATGTGTCGGACTTTGTTGGCATGCCTCCAAATATTCGTCTCACTTGAACCAAAGGCTGCTTTGTATCTTTACTTCAGTTTTGGTGGAAACTGGGAAAGCACTAGCAACAGTCCTTTTTGTTCTTTCTCTTCTGTTACCCATCTGGTTGCTTCTTGCTCAAGTTTCTCTGGGGCAAAGAGTTATTTTTGAGAGGTGGCATGAGAGGGGGACAGTGACAGAGATTGTGATTCATGCTGTGCCCATCTTAAGCTTCTCCCTGCAAGAGATCCTGCTCACACCATTGGGGGTTTAGCAGCTGCTAAAGACTGAAAGGCTGAAGAAGGCATTACATGAACCTTTAACAAGAGCCCTTCTATTTCCCTTCCAGGACACTGGTGAGGGACCAGGAGAAGAACACTGGGCCCTGATACTTGGGCGGTGTCGTCTAGTGTCTGAGGATCTGTGTGCTCTACTCAGCTAAGCCCCTGCTGAGAAAGTCGTGGGTTTAGTTACATACGTAATCATTGTTCACAAACTGACCTTGGCTGTTTGTTATTTGCTGGCACTGATCACAAAACGTTCAAATGTCAACAGTGACATAGCTGAGCCTGAATGTGTCAATTGGGTAAAAATCCAGAAACTGACTTTATCAGTGGGAGACATACATTTTTACCATGTAAAATTCCTGTCCAGAGGGCATATGGTGTATGTGGTGGATCAGCTGTGTGACCTCTGGTCCTTCCATTCAAAATATGGCCTGAGGAGGAACATCTCTCTTGGGCTATATTTTTACAACACACAGGGCCCTACTCTGGCCACCAAATGACTGGAGTGGAAGACAGTCATTCTCTCATGAAACTAAATGGTTAAGACAAATGCGTTCTCAATTGACGTGCTTCTCAGATGTTTGGACCTGGTGTTTCCACCTTGAGCTCCAACATATGCCACAGCTGTTCTTGGACAGACCCAGTTGTGATGGACAGTCACATGTGACCACAATGTCAGGAAACACAGGGGTCTGGACTTCTTGGGGCTACCAAACAAATACTTCTATTAATGTTCATGTCCTTGAAATGTCTCAATTTTCTGTCTCTGCTTACCAAGCAGAACGCCTCCACCTGACCTATATGGTGTTGTATTTGCCCAACGCTGAGGATAGTGGTGGCCTCAGGCAGTAAGGTCCCTGTTGACACAGAGGCACAGTCATAGATGAGGCCCATGAAATTCTTTGTTTTCATCTTTTGATTTGGAGAGCTTGAATTCACAAAACAGCTGGCCAGAGCCTGTTTTCTTTGACTGGAGAACCTACAGTGTATTGTAAATACATCCTTTGTTGGGACAATGGGGGTTGACAACCCCAGAAGCAGTGTCAGTGTTGTTCTCCATTGTAAACCTAGCTCTTAGAACACAGAAGCATAGTGTGTATCCAACCCAGCACATAGATGCTTAGAGATACCTGTCAAACCAAAGTGTAAAAACAGTGTTCTAGTTACTACTACTCCTGAGAAAAACTCCTCCATCAGGGGTGGAGATGTTGGCAGGGCCGCCTGGTTACCAGACAAGGGTGTGTCTGAAGCCCCCATACTGGGTGCCCAGGGTAGTAGCTGGAGGGTGGAGGGAAGAATTCTGAGGTACTCTGTGAAAAGGTAAAGAGAACAGGCTTCTTTTCTCTGTTCCAAAAATGTGAACAAGAAACAATGGTGGTTGTGGTTGGGGATGGGGACAATGACACGCTGAGAATCCACTGTCCCATTAGCTTCTGTGACATTTAGATAAGTCACAAACCTTCCTTCCTGCCCTCTTTTCTCCACCCACCACTTTCGTTCTGCCAGAACCAAGGGCCTGTCCTCTCTGGCTGAGTGTTGCTCCTGACAGTTTTGCCAATTACTGCTTCCCTTGTTTATAGTCCTTCAGTCAGCTCTGTTCCAAGACAAATTTAAATTAATTTTGCCAATAAAATTTCACAAGGCACCTCAGAATATGCCTCAATAGGATCAAAACATATTATACTTACTGTATATCAAATTGGCAAATTAGCTTTTGCACAGATTATAAATTGTTTTACTTATGCATTTCATTATGTTTCTCTCTCTATTTTTAACTATACAAAGCTGCCTGAATTATAACGGTGTCTTTTGAGTAATACCACATATTACAGCTTAGGAGAAATTTCTCAGACACAGGCCACATGGGCAATACTAAACTATGCAATTGGTACACAAGTTTATTAAAGGCAAACTTCCCCGAAACAAGTCAGAAAGGAAAAAATCACATCTTATGAAACGCACATGTAGAGTTCTGGGCTCAAAATCGAGAAGAAAAAAAATTGATCTTAGGCTTGTAAAGAAATTTCCCAGGTATCTTTCTCTTCTTGTGACACTTAGGACAGCCTCGTGCCTAAGCAGAACTGTTTGGTGTCTCCTTGGGGTTCAGATATAATTTTCGTATCTGAAACTAGAATGGGAGCCACCAAGGCACACCGTTGTGCACCAAGATGCTGGGACTTGCCATCGGGCCTGCAAAAGGGAAGCTTATGTTTTGTCTGCTGCGGCGAGGACAGAGGACAGCCTCCATTCCTGTGACGTCCATTGGTGAGCCTCCGTGGCACTTGGGAGTGTGGTCGTGAGGACAGCGTGTTGATCTCGGGTTGTTATGACTCTGACTTTTGTGCAGTCCTCGTTCGTTAGCTACTGTTCTAACTCAGCAACAAGATGTGATGTGTGGCCTCTAGGGAAAGGCAGAAAGGCTTCTTTCTGAGCATTGACCTTCAGCTCACTTGTAACCTAGATAGAAGGCAGATGGAGTAAGTAGTCATGTTTCTCCACGCTCTTCCTTTGTACAGGTGTCTATTAACATGCCCAACATTGACACCGCTGCTTCCATGGGCACTGTGTGGCTTAGAGCTAAGTGTTCAAGATGATGGTGCCGGAATACACGTCTATGCATATCTCTTCAGGTTTTGAAAGGTGATTATCCTCAATCTACTGATGCAGAATGTCTCAAAAATAACAGAACCGGGAGCAGAACAAGGTCTGGATTCCTCAGGAAAATTGCTCTGGCCATCTGGGGGTTGTGAGCTGGGAGAAAGAAATTTTCTTCTATCCTTGTAGGTTCTTCAGGATGATCTAAGAATTAAATTGACGTGAGACAAATTAATGGGAAAAAATAACCAGATTTAATTACATACGTACATTCACACGGGGGTGCTATAAAAAATAGGAGACCCAAGGACTAACAGTGGTCAGTAGACATTTCTATGCCAACTTGACCTAAGGGGCCCAGGGTGGTAGTTTGGGCCTGGGAACTAAGCCACAGGACCTCTCCTCAAAGTTCCTAAGTTTGAAGAATCCCAGCTCTCTATTTGTTTCTCCAGCCCTAAGAGTCAGGCCTATTTCCCACAGTTGCCTTCTTCTAGAGTTTTGAGTTTACTCTAGTTACCTGCTAACCACTTTGTATCTAGGTAACCATTCTTCATAGTCACTTCTCTCTGGTCAAATAATAAGTGTGGTTTCATGAAATGGTTCGTTCAGTGAGCAGAGACATGAAGGGCATCAAACGTGGATGACTCCTTTTGTAGAGGTGACAAACTGGGTGATTCAACTTGGCCTAGTGGTGGCTGTGAGTCACTGGCCGTGGCTAACGTCCACAGTAAAAGTCAATCACAGGAAAGTCACCTGAAATCACGCCAACTCATAACAATATTTAGGTTGTCTACATGCCTGTCGTCGGGACTGTAAATCCTGTGGGGACCACTAGTGCCTCTCCATTCATGATTTTATCCCCGGTGCTTAATTGCGTTTGTTGAATAAATGAATGAATGAAAAGGTAAACAGTGCAATTTTAGGTGCCAGAAAATTTAACAACCATGGCCAAAGACATCTCTCTAAAATGAAAGTCTGAAAATCAGGCTAAATGAAAAATTAAACTCATAGTGCAGTTTGAGGTGACGGCCATTTAACATTAAATGCATAGTGCAATTTGAGGTGACAGACATTTAACCAGCCCAAGCATCTCCCTCTGCAATGACAGTTTGAAAATCAGGCTGAATAAAAAGTAATCCCTTTGACAATGTAAAGGTGGATTGTCCCTTCTGTCTCCAAAATGTCTGCCGCTCCCAGGTATCCCTGTCAGCTAAGGGCCTTCGTTCTTGTAGCATTATTAATTACCTTCAAACATCGTTCAACTGGAGCAGTCCTGGCAATCTTACTATCTCAAAGGGACAAGGAGCAGAGATTAGTTGTTTTATCATTGAAGTAATGAGAATTTTACACTTCTCTAAAGAGATTTATGAGAGTAATTAGTCTAAGCAGGAGTTTCTAGCATGAGTGTTATTAGGTATATAATTAACCCTAGTGGACTGAGTTACTCACAACTTAACCATTATTGAGGATGACACAAAATTTCAGTTCCAGGCATTTGTAAATACATATAAATGTGCCATGCTAATATTTAATAAAGCACTGCACTTAATTATACAATCGATGTAAAACTTGAAGTGTCAGCAAATTTTATGTATCTAATCATTAGCTTATTTCATGTTCTTAAAATATAATTAGTTGTCAAAGAAACTAGAGGGTGGCATATGTCCTAGCAGAGTTGTTGGTCTTGGATTTAGATACCAGATCTGCCATTTACCAGCTCTGTGACTCTGCATAAGTTGTGTAACCTAAACCTCAGGTTTCTTCAAGTGCAAAACAAGGAGAACTAGACATCAAGGGCCCATCCATCCCTGACCATCTATAACTAGAGAAGACAGAGGCCTGGCTTAAGTCACGCAGCGATCATCAGTGTGTACCGGTAGGCTGTCCAGGTTATGAACTGAGTTCTTGATCCCTAAAGAGAAAGTAAAAATGGGATTTAAGTGCCTACTGTGTGCTAGTTTTTCATATACATAATCCTATTTAGACTCCTTTAAATAGGAATGATGTCCTTATTATACAGATGAGAACACTCAGGGAACTTGAAAAACTTACATAGTAGGTAAGAATCTGAGTCAAATATGTTCAAATGTCACTTCCATTACTTACGATGTCACATCTGTGAATAGGGATAATCAGTTTTAACTTTAGGGTTGCTGTAAAAAGCAAATGAGATCATGCCTGCAATGTTCCTAGCAAAATATCTAGCTCAGAATAAACAATCTATAAATGTTAATTATTATTGTGATTATGTTTAATGTCATAACTATAAAATGCCAGTCTAGTTTTGAACTTGCATGCATAGTTCACAATAGGGCTTGCACTCCTATGAAAATCTTAATGTCACCTCTGGTCTGACAGGAGGCGGAACTCAGGCGGTCATGCCAGTGACTCTTCACTCACCCACTGCTCACCTTCTGTGTGGCCCAGTTCATTCTGTACTGGTCTGTGGCCTGAGGGTTGGAGATTCCTATTCTAAAGAAAAGATAGAACAGTGTGAGAACAGTGTGACATATGCAAGCCATCACGATTTACCAATTCACCCAGAAGGTTTAGATGACCCCTGATATGGAAAGAGTGAGACACATACTCTTCTATCTGATAATGATTTCCTTTTCTAACATCGCACTGTGAAGTTTCAACAAACTTATCTCCTTCCAGGTATTCCACTTACTTGTTAGTCCTGTTCTCAATAGTAGAAAGAGCTTTAATATAGAGACTTGTTTTCACTCTTTTCCTCTTTAATCAATGTTAACCCTAGGCAAAAATTTTCACCTGTACCCCATTTTGGTACACATCATGGTCTTTAGTGACCTCTTTCACATTTTAGCTCATCTCTCAAGTCCTACAGTTGTGCTCTTACCTTGGACTACTTATACCTATACAAAAGATTTAACCTTTGATTTCTAAGTACCCGTGTCAATGTTCCAGAACATTCGCTTTGCTGTATATGGAATGTATATTTGCTGAGTGTCAGGGAGACTTAAGATTCATAAAAGATGCATTTTTTTCTCTCAGGAAGGACTAGAACTATGAATTATGAGGTTGGTTAAAGGTAGGAAACAAACAGAAAGCTACCTTAATGGTATCTAGCAATCACTCAACACATGGCCTCCCACTTTCCTTCTGCATCTAATCACAAACATCAAAACCAATTATGCTAGTTCCTACTGAGCCCTGACCTTCTCTAAGCATCCTTATAGTAGTACTCAGACTGCCATGACCAAGTATCTAGAAAGAAAACAAGGCAAAACCTACTTGTCAACTCAAATATGTAGTAATTAACAAGCCATTAGTTCTTTCTCCTGGAATGAGAACGATCGTTAATTTTTTTTGCGTTTTTAGTCCAAGTTCTCTTGCTGTGACCCAGTTTTCAAGTGATGATGGGTTTCCCAGGGTTTTCAAACACTTATTCACAACTGAGCATTCTGTATTTTTTTGTGATTCAAATGGGTGTAATTTCTTCCATATGTAACAATGGACTAGGCTCTGACAAGGTAATGCCAACTAAGGCACCAGTCACAAGACCATTTACTTTCTCTGATATTCTTTATTGCTAGGAGGTGATATTGCACAATATTTTATTACGTAACCAGAAGGAAGATAGGAAGAAAGTTCATTATGATATTGAAATAAAAATGCAAAACTGAAGAACATCATACATTATCAATTGTCTGAGTATAGGTTGCTTCTTCAAGGGCACGGTGAAACAATTTTAGCATTTTAGAACCATTTCTACTGGTGTTTCACCATCCAGAACAATTTCAATTTTGTAATGACAGACAACCCCAAAAAATAAAATTATTGTTTTTTTGTTTTTATTGTTTTTGACAGAGAGAGAGAGAGATACAGAGACAGAGAGAGAACTGAACTGGGGG
>PVKE010023833.1:0-24313 GCA_004027555.1 Craseonycteris thonglongyai | reverse complement strand
CATGATAAAAATGAAAATTATGATGAACTAACAGACTCTTGCTGGCTGGTGGATTTGGGTTTTCTTGCTGACACCATGGAAAAATTAGATTCTTTCAATTTGGAGTTGCAGGGAAAAGACAAAAATAGAGCTGAAATGATAAGCTCTGTAAACGCATTGAAAGCAAAATTGACTTTGTTGATATCACATCTGCATATCACGTCTCTCGTGCACTTCCCATATATGAGGAAAATGCTAGGTAACAATGAATTAAACGTGTCATTATTTATTGGGACCCTGCAAGTGCTTCAAAAACAGTTTGAAGAGAGATTTCTGCAGTTTACAAATATCGAGCCAATTGTCTCCTTCTGTATCAATCCTTTTACATGCCAAATAAATGTAATAGAACTAGCCACATATATTGCAGACTTGTTCAGGGGAAAGCAGAAGAACTAGAGTTAGAAATTTTGAACCTTAAGAACGATATTTTGCCAAAATCCTTAATATCAGAGGACTTATGGAACATAGTCGACAAAGAAAAGTTCCCATTTTTAAAAAAAGCGGCATATAAAATCAAATTGTTTTTTGGGTCAACGTATTTATGCGAATCTTTGTTTTCAAATATGAATTTAATAAAATCACGATATAGATCTCGACTTACCGATGAGCATCTTAATAATTGTTTGCTAACAGGTTTGTCGTCGTACTCTCCTAAGTACAAGGCACTGGCCAATGAAATGCAATGCCAAAGATCACACTGACAGATTGGTTTTTTTTATGTTTTCTTTTATGTTTTTTTTAAATGATTTTATTATACGTGTATTTTTTATTTACTTTGTATTATGTTTTGTATATATGTTTCTTTGTGTGTATATAATTTGTACAATAAATTTATTATTTTAAAATTATTTTTGTTTATTCTTTATTATTCTTGTTCAATAATAAATATCCTTAGAAATAGCTGGTGCCCACTGCCCTACCAATATTTTAGAATGTGCCCTAGGGTATAAAAAGGTTGGGAACCCCTGTTCTAAGCTTTCTGAGGCTGCGCAGCTTTATTATAACTGTTGTTCTACCTTGAGAGGAATTTCTTAACTAACATCCCTAAAGCTGCTGATAGAAGGGACACAGGGATAGCTCAACGGTTGGGCACTTGCTTCACAATCATGAGGTCCAGGGTTTGATTTCCAGCCCTGGGCCATGCAAACCCATATGCTGACCTGCAGCGTAATTGGTAACCGCCAGAATGGTAGTGAAGGTTCTCACCTCCCATGTGGGAGGCCCCCAGCTCAGTTCTTGCCCTGCATGGCCCCACATCCACCTGTGTGGAATGAAACCATGTCACAACTAATGATGTACAACTATGGAGACTGCTCTGGGACCTTCCTTTTCTCTCTCTATCTTTCCTCTCTACTTCTCTCAAACAATAAAAGAACAAACAAAAAAGATAAGCTGCTGATGGAAACAGTTTTTGAAGAATTACTCAATGCTCTTCATGCACAGTATTTGTTCCTCAATTCTTATTAACCTATTGTGAACTCTTTTAGAGTTTCAAAAGCATTCCAAATGCTGCGGTCAGTGTAGAATTCATTATTCTTCTTTAGAGGATAACTGACACATAAAAGCTGTCAAAGGATTTTTTTGGTTTTTTTGCATGTAGGAAAGCCTACAGTATTCTCTAAGAACTTAACAAATCTCCAAGCCTGATGAACATACTTTTTTAAATTCATTTAAAAAATTTTTTTAATTTTTATTGTATTTTGACACAGAGAGAGACAGAGAGAGAGACAGAGAGAAGCGGGAGGGCCCAGAGCAGTCTCCATAGTTGACAGCATTAGTTTTCCATATAGTTTCACTCCACAGGTGGGCACGGGGCTGCGCAGGGCAGGAACTGGGCCGGGAGCCTCCCACATAGGCCCCGGCAAGAACTGAACTGGGGACACACCCCAGTTCTGCATATGGGTCCACCTTGGCCGGGGCTGGGATTCGATCCTCAGACTCCAGGGCTGCAAAGCAAGTGCTTAACACGCTGAGCCATCCCAGCTTCCCAAACGTAATTTTTCCCAATAATGAATTTAAGTTGTACTATGATTTACACTTGTCATTAATTTGATATTTTCCCACCATGTTATTTTGAAATAGTAATGGGTTATAAACCAACATGAATAATACATATTAAAAGCAATATATTTATCCTGTGGACTCTGGTAAGTTGTAACATTCCACCTATTTTTTCTGATATGCGTATAAATATTTTTTTGTACATATTTTTAAATACTGATTTAGGTACCAAAATGTTCTTGCTAAATGCTATTAACTTAAGGGCTACCTACTTTATAAAAGTATTTTATTTTTGTAATTTGGGAGGAGTTCCCCTCCTCCCAAAACATAACAGTGTCTTCTTTCTATAGCTTTCTGCAGACATGTGAAATCTATCCTATAAAATAATTCTTATCCTATCAGCAGCTAAAATATTATATGTAAACATCATAAATTACTCTTACGCTCTTCAGAATTAATATGTAAAATACCCAGTTTTATCCTCTCTTAGCATTACTATATTCCAGTAAAAGCAATAATTGATTTACAAAAAATGACAGACTATAATTTTTAGATAAATATTTTAAATAACTATTAATTTGTTGTTATAACCATAATCATCCATCCATAGGCTAAACTCCTGGAGATTTCTTTTAAAATGAACAAAAAATTTCCATTCTCATTAGCAAAACTATCAACTGTAACTTGCATTGATAGTATAGTAGTAATTTGCCTTCTTTATTCTTAGAATCGATGCCATTTCTTTATTTTTCTTGCTTAATATATTCATGGTTTGTTTTGTTTTGTTTTTGAGACAAGGTGAGAGAGAGAGAAGTGGGAGGACCCAGAGCAGTCTCCATAGTGGTACATCATTAGTTGTGACGTGGTTTTATTCCACACAGGTGGACATGGGAACCAAACCCAGGGCCTCACACATGGGAGGTGAGGATCTTCAACGCGCCTAGCTATCTTGGCAGTTGCCAGTTTCTCCACAGTTCAGCATAGGGGATTGCACAGGCCGGGGCCGTGAATTGAACCCAGGACATCAGGACTGCTCGGCAAGCACTCAACTGCTGAGCCATTCTGGCATCCCTATGCGTGGCTTTTTTTTTTTGCATTTACGTTGCTGTCACCACTAGTGCTTTGCTAGACTTCCTCTTCCCATTACTCCCTCTCCACAGAGCAGGAAATGTTTTATTATTGTCAAAGGAAGCCTGTATCCAATCCTGTATGCATATTCTTAGTACAAAGGCTTTCATGACAAATTACTCAACTGGTTTTATTCATCATTGTAAAATGGATCATTTTGAAATTTGAAATGAAAAATGGATGTGCGTGCTGGTATTCTTTTTGGTGATCCTTTTGTCAAGGAAAGAATATGAAAAATCTTCAGATGTCTTTTCATCTTTCAAATACATCATAAAATTAACTTATGAAAGAAAACTAGACATTAAAAGACCCTGGTTACTCAAAGTTCTTATTACTCATATGCTCTTTCTCTACAGAATTTAGAAGCAGACAGATTTTTTCCTGATTTGGAACTGAACTAGCTATTCACACCAAGGTTGTACATGGGCTGGTATGTAAACTTACGTGTAGGCATCTGCATTTTGAGGGAAGTTTTTCTTTAATCTAATATCTAACCCAAAGCTAATCTCTAATTGTAAAATGTAGCAAACCAACAAAGGTACTATTATAGGAAGGAAAGCTCATTTTTCTTTCTTCTTCTATTCAAATTGAATCACTTGGTGATTCAACTCCATGTTGCAAATCTGCTTTCCTGTTGGGCAGAAATAGTGACAGTTGAGTTCTAGGTATTGGCCTTCAAGCACCTTCATTCAGCCCACGAAATAGTCCATACATTGCTCCAGCCCCAGAATTATCAAAACGCGTTCTGGATCCTGTTAATGAGCTTCACTCACCAAACTGAAATGACAACCAGCCAAACCAAGAGGATTAATTTGAAACTCTAAGGTGTGATGTGTTTTGTTTACCCACACCATCTCAATCCCTGTTCCTTAGAGTTCCAATATTGCTCCATGCTAGACTATCAGTGTTCACAGTTCTGAATCACACTCCTTAGGTTGATTTCCTAAGAAGCTGTTTGAGGCATACGCCCAAATGTCTCTTGTTCACCTGGCTGACGCCTATTCACATTGCAAGAGTCATCATACAAGGGTATCACCTTTGAAACTTTTTCCTGCTCTCACAAGATTATGGTCTTCTGTTCCTATATACGTATCCTACACTCTGTCTTTAATATAACAACTCTATGAAATGAATAGAATCGCTTTTCCCCCTGATAAATGGATAACTTTTATAGAGTATAAAAATGCATCATTCTTCTTTATATACCCAGAAAGACCTTGACAAGAGGGCTCAGGAGGAGGGTGAGAGATATATCGGGTTTCCAACTTAATATTCTTTACACGGTATCTTGTAGGTGTGGAAATTTTCCCAGCAAAAAATTGCAAATCTCATTTTAGCCCTTTCGTTCATACAGTAATTTAATTCTAACCTCTGCATTTAGCCTGTGCCTTGCAGTCTAAAGGGACAGGCAAGAGAAATGGGCTTCTCTATCTCATAACAAAGCCAACACCCTACTTATCCCTACAAGGTCACCATTACACACACACACAGACTCTCTCTCTCCCCCTCTTTCTCTCTCGTTTCATTACAAAAACCATTATTCTGCATAAACACATGTAGAAAATAAATGTTCCATTGTGGAACTGGTTACGCATCTAGAAAGTTTGACCTTGGGTTTGTGTCCTCTGCCTACAGGAATTCCAAATTTTAAATGTCTTATACCCATGTTGAATGGAATCACTGGTTTACTTTCAATGGAGAGGAGCTGACAGTGAGGCAACCAACTTTTATTTGGGGCTGCCTTTCTCAAGTGGGTAACAACCTGCTTCATGTGATAGGAAGGCTGAACATATTTTCCTAGTAACACCTTGTAACGATTCATTTACGTTGGACTGGGATAGCTACAGGCTTTCTGGCATTACAGAAAAAGAGTGGGTTATACGGATTAGTTTATGGATGGTAAACTAATCCGTTTAACCCACTCTTTTTCTGAAGGAAATAGTAACTGTTGTTCAAAGGCATTATTTGTATTGGAGGACTAATCCGGGGACCCTGTGCTCCTATTTCCTAGTACTTTGATTTTCTGAATTCAGCGGCATGCTTTCTATTGTTTATGCTACAAAGCCTGGCGTGATTTTCTCTACTTCCCTTTTGTAAGGGATGTTGGAGAATGCTAGCACAGCAAGAAGAAGCAGTCTTGAATTTATGTTCATGATAGTAAATGACTCCCCTTTGGCTCATGAGTTTTATTGATAGCAGTTATCTAATTTTCCCTGTCATTTTTTGGACAGATGGCAGACAGATGGTTATTCAGTTCATAAAGATAAGAAATGCTGGGCTTTGATATTAAAATACTCATTGGGCTTCATACAAAAGTCCCAATAGTGTAAATTTTATTAGTGAAATTTGTTTCTTTGTTTCAAATGAGGCAATGGTAGCCAGCCTTTGCAGCCAACGCTGCCCCTGGCTGAACAGTATAGATGTAACTAATTTGCTTTATTAACTAGAAACATACAGCTATTAAAGTATTGTGCACTATCACCTGTGGGAAGAAGCATTTATAGTTTTCCTTTGCCTGTGCAAATTGGCAAAATCACCTTCATCACACGACTCAACAACATGGAATTTAATAATTATACTTAGCCACAGTGCTTGAGGAGTTTTACCAGAGACGTAATTTGTCTGACGTGATCTCTACAAAGCCTGTGGTTTGCCAAGTGATCTCTTCTATGTGATCTTGACCATTTATATCTTTTAGAGATTCTCTAGTCAGTTTCATTTTTGGTGAGTCATCTCACCATGCATTTCTGATTGGTTATATGTTTGAGGGATGCTTCAAATTCTGGTTCACTTTACGTGTCAAGTCTTTAAACTGGGTTAATAATGGAAAGACTAGAGATATAGAGATTCATATAATGCATAACTTTCTACTTGTTTGAACAAAATCATTCAAAGAGATGCCTACTTTTTCTAGAGAGCTGATCATACCTCAATCCAACCAAATGCAGCCTCCAGGAGCCTGACTGGTTAGCTCTCCAGTCTCATCTAACCCACAAGGAAGCCTAGTGCATTACTGTGTGTAGAGTTAGGCATGTGGACGTGTCCTACCAGCATCAATTCACTCTCATTACTTCATCTCTCAAGACTACAGCTTACTTTTCCATAGAATTAGAACTATTTTACTCAAATGTTTGGTTGCTTTGTTAAAGAAAAACACTTTCAGTGTATTGAAAATGAGATAAGATAATGCTTCTTTTTTAAAAGGTGAGTTCAGATAACAGTAGAATCATTTGGCATGTCACTAATACATCACAAATATTATAATTGATTTAGTACGTGGGAGGTGATGTAACAACTTTGAGTCTTGTAGATCTTGGCTGATAGTACAAAAGGAGCTACTAACTGAAAATTATAGTCAAAATGTAATGTTTGTTTACTCTTTTTTAAAAAGATTTGTTTTATTGTTTAAAAGAAGGGGAGAGAGACAGACAGACAGAGAGAAGGGAGGAGGACCCTGAGCAGTCTCCATAGTTGTACATCATTAGTTGCGGTATGATTTCGTGTCACACAGGTGGATGTGGGGCTGCACAGGATGGGAACTGAACCGGGGGCCTCCCACATGGGAGGTGAGAGCCTTCACTGCTGAGCCATCCCAGCAGTTACCAGTTGCACCGCAGTTCAGCACATGGGTTTGCATCAGTCAGGGCCAGGAATTGAACCTGGGACTTCACAGTTGTAAGGCAAGCATTCAACTTACTGAGCTATCCCCACATCCCACGTTTACACCTGTTTTTTTTTAAAAGGCGTTTAATTTTTGTACAAAGGTTTATTTCAGTGTTTTTGACAGAAACAAAAAGAAACAGATACAGAGAGATACAGAGATGGGAGAAGGCCCAAAACAGTCTCCATAGTTGTACGTCATCAGTTTTAGACATGGTTTCATTCCACACAGGTGGGTGGGGGCTGCTCAAGGCGGGGACCGGGCTGGGGGCCTCCTGCAAGGGAAGCTCACCCCAGTTCAGCACATGGGGACCCAGTTCAGTCCTGGGTCCCCAGGACTGCAAAGTGAGCACTTAACCCACTGAGCCATCCCGGCTTTCCCTTATTTACACTTTTAATGCAAAATAGCATAAGCCTTAGAAAATAATAAGAAATGACAAGATATCTTTGATTTTTATTTGAACTGGCATAATTCACATTAAATATTTTTAACTAATCACTGTAGTATAATGCATGTGTGTGTGTGTGTGTGTGTGTGTGTGTGTGTGTGTGTGTTTGAGTGGGATATTACTTTGTAATGTAGTCCAATGAAAATATGTATGCTTACTTGTAATTTAAATAACGTGCTAGTTTTGAATAATAAAATTATTTTATCTTCTGTTTTGAAAATATTCCAATTCTTAAAATTTTCATAGAAATAAAAGCTTGTCTGAACAAGACTTCTCTTTATAATTTTATTTTAATATTTTTAGGAGAATGATATTGGTTCATTGATATTGATACTGACACAGTGATGATAGTTAGACAAATTAACACATTAAAAAATACACTAGATTTCAGAAAAATTTCCAAAAATGCTCACTTGTAACTCCATTTAAATTTATAAAATAACCCAGTAAGTAACACAGAAGTAACCCAATTTTAAATTCATTGAACTCAGGGACTGACAGTTAAGTGTTTTACAAAAGGTCATTTTATAGGATATTGTGGAGATATAATAGGATGTACAGGTTTCCATCAAGTTCTCTCTTTTTAAAAAAAATATTCAACAATTATCATGTAATGGCTAATATTCACATAGAAAAGATGCCCAACATTATTAGTTATTAAGAAAATACAAATCAAAAACACAGTGAGATATGATGTCAAACCCTCTAGGATAATGAAGATAAAATATTATATACAACAAGAAAGGTTCAGTAAAGATGTTGGAAAATCAGAGTTCTCATTCACTGCCAGTGGTAATGTATAATGGGGCAACCACTTTTGAAAAGTGTTGGGCAATTCCACAAAATAATAGCTGTCACATTACTCATTTATCTTTCTCATAGGCATATATATGAGGGCTGTCTGGAAAAAAAAATCCAGCCATTATCAATATAAGGAGAATGGTTACATGGCTTGATGCTTTTCTAGGCAGCCCTCGTATTTTCCAAGGGACGTGAAAACATGCATCTACACAAAAACTTGACCACAAATGTTTGTGGCAGCATTTTTCATAATAGTCAAAAAGGGGAAACAACTCAATATCCATCAATCACTAAAAGGATAAGAAAATGTGGCCCAGACCATCAATGCAGTGTGACTCAATATTAAAAACAAAGGAAGTACTGATACATGCGGCACCAGGGATAAACTTTGGAAACTTGATTCTCATTGAACATAGTCAGTCATACACACACAGACACACAGAATATTATATAACTCTATTCACTATGAAATGTCTGGAATAGGCACATGTATAGTAAGAGAAAGTAAGTGAGTGGTTGCTTAAGACTTCAGGGAGGAAGAAATGAAAAACAATTCTTGATGGATACAGCCTACCTTTTGGGAGAGGGTGTCAATGTTCTAACATTAGAATGGTGATGGTTAAATAACCCTGTGAATATACTAAAAAAAAGTCAATTGTATACTTTGAATGGACAGACCTTATGTTTGTACATTGCATCTCAATGAAACTTTTTAAAAGAAATAAATTGCAAAACATAGAGCTTGGAGATAAGAGAAAGAATGATATATTTTGATTTTTATAACTGTACTTTTTATTATTTTTAAATTTAAAAAATATATTAAAGCAAAATATAAAAATTGAAATTTCATCTGCTAAATACTTCTTAAGAAATATGGTTAATATTAATGCAATTACTGAATATATATGTTTTTCCTAATTGCAAAGTAATAATGATCAATAATTTTATTCTGTTCTCTGAAAATAATCTTTCCCCAGCGATCAGTCTTTTTATTTTTATAATAAAAATTGCCCCAACAATAATACAGAGGTAAATCACAGAAGAATTTGACTTTTGTGTCTCGTTACATATAACTCAATAGCTATTGCAAGCCATTCATATGTTAAAATTTACTATAAAGTACCATTTTAAGAAATCAGTATTTTAGCTAAAGATTACTGAATGACAATTACCGGTACTGTAAAAATCTACCAAAAGTTTTATACAAAATATGATTGAGTTCAAGTGGTTGAAACAACTTAATATATTAAACCTGAAAAATAAAACCAAGTGTACGAGCAAATATGATATCCACAGGAAACATTTCCAGGGAGAAGGCTATGGATTAAAAAAATTTAATTAGCTTTTTGACAATCACTCTTCTTTTACCTGTTTCTCTAAAAAAAAAAAATCTGATTATTTTGAATTTTCACAAATGTTTTTGTGGTCAAAAAAACGACTTTTTTTTTTTTTTTAAGGTTAAGCAGAAGTTTATTGGAAAGAAGTAAAGCTTTCGAAATGAGAGGGGACACCCAAAAGTGAAATGCCCCAACTCTACTTTTTTATATAAGATAAAAACTCTTGCAGACAAAATTTTTGGAATCCTGAACTATTCGTAGTAAACTTAAAATATAAATTACCATATTTTGTTGTGTGTAATGCACACACACGTTTTTGGCCCAAACTTTCAGAAAACAAAAATTTTTTGTTTTAATTTTTTAATTGAAAATTTTATTTGTTTATATTTATGTACGTGTTTTTTGTATTATAAAGAAATCTTAAAATTTATTTTTTAAACCTATTATAGTACAAGAAATTTTATGTAACAAATAATTACAAAACACAAGAGCAGATACAAGGTACAAGAAATTTTATATATAAAATATTTTATATAAAAAACGTATTTCAAGATATTATTATATGTACTGATTTCTAGAGTTTCACTTTTGGCACATAAGCATAAATAAAATAATTAAAAACATTTATATAGATACAAAATTAATACTACCCATATATAATGTGCACCCCTATTTTTCCCTCACAAATTTGGACAAAAAACATATACATGATACATGGCAAAATACGGTAAGTCAAACAAAACTAAATTAGTCTGAGATGTCAAAATTTATCCTTATCTATCAAGTTTATTTCGAGTTAACCTGAGTCACTGTTAAGAATGAAGGTAATGACCAAAACTGAACGAATTTTGTTGTTCTTGTTCCCACATCCTTTAATTACATAATAAGGTCCATGTTAATGAAATAGTTGAAATTGTGGAGAAAATTCATAAATGATATTTTTTTTCAGTTTACTTCTAAATGAATTTTTTTGTCTTTAGTCATTTTCAAGTAATTCTGAAACAGTTCATATTTCTTTTCCTCCATTAAGCTTCTCAGCGTAGGTTCTCTTAGCAGCTGTGCATGGTTGTGTAGTTAGAATTAGTATGCCAAAAGTGTCAGCAGTGTTCAGCTATGTTTAAGCCTTCAATCAATTCCTAACCATTGGTTTTAACGCTTTCTCTTTACCACTTAAAAGAAAATAAGTTCATTTGAAAAATTTTATCCACTTCACAACCTCTTATCTCATCACTTCCCCTGCCCCCCTTCTATTACCACCTCCTTATAGACTTGATTATACTTATCATGCTTTCCTGCTTGGGGAAAAATAACGAGCTACTGAAAAGAGTACCTTCATTAAAAAACTCAGAAGCATTACATTAAAAACAGTTGTGAAAAAAAAGAGAGAAAAAATAGAGAACAGCTGCATTTGCATTATTATTCTAATTTATTCTTTCTGTAGTCTTGCTGAGCCTAAGTGTCAAGGAGGAACTGTTGTTTCTATATGATTTTACATTGTGTTTATCATTCTTAGTAACTCAGTCCAAGTTCAGAATTAATTCAGCCAGAAGCAAAAGAATCTGAAAAACTGGTGTAATTTAAATAGCACAATTTGTTCTCATCTAGATATTTCTTAGGTTTTCATAAGGTTAGGGTATATCAGTACCATTTTCAAAATCAGCATTATTAAGTAACTCTAATAAGAGAAAAATTTGGTAGAGCTGGATTGGTGATTACCTAATCATAGTAAAAACAATGTCTGTAAAGAGTTTACAAAAAAAAACATGTTAAAAATCATTCTAGACAGTATGTTAAATTGTAACTAGTCCATAGTCTAATTCAGAGAATATAAATACTTATCAGGAATTTTTAAATGGCGTGATATAATGAGGCATTTAATGCAATAAGAATTTTTATGACTTTAAAATCTAGGAAGAATTCAAAGTAGTAATAACATATAATGGCAATATTATTTATCGTAAGTGATTAGCATCTTTAATCCTTAAAAATAGCACAGTAATTCTTCTGCCTTAAATACTTTGACTGTATGCCATTCTTTACATGTTTATCATATTTTACTTTATTTAAAAAATGTTAATTATATGAAAAGAGACAGTGACTGTTTCAGAATGTGAACTCTATCTCTTTCAGTTGTGTTCATAATATCCAATGAACTGAAATAAACAATTAACAGAAAAAGAAAAGTTTCTTTATTTTTCTTTATTTAAAATGGTATCCACTTAATATACATCTTTCAGCCTCAAATGTGATCAATTTCATATTGATCTAGTGGCGAAGAAGTTGACTTTTTGCAAGAAACCCCATTTCTATCATGTTTAAAATCAGAAAAGTAGGGCTTACAGAAATAAACCATTGTTCAAATTTCCTCCTGTTGCCAAATCCTAATTCTCCCACAAACCCCTTGTGCCATTTACAACCATTTGTGGTAGTCATTCTTGATTTCCCAAGTTATCTGTTCTCTGTTCTCGGAACACATTGGATAACTTCACTTTTTGATTCCCTTGTGGTTGAGTTGGGCCTTGAGACACATGTATCAATCGCCAGGATGAAGAGTACCTAGAGTCTTCTTAGCCTTTGTTGCAACCAAAAATATTAGAATTGATATCTGCTGTCTTAGCTTGGGTCTTAGAGCGAAGACAAGTGTAGCAGAGAAGTTATTCAATCAGTGATGGAGATAAAGAATAAGTGAGACATTAATCGTCTTCTTTGGTAAGGGGAGTAAAAACTAAGAATTTGAGGTTGTTCGTAATTTCAGAAAATCTAGGTCATAGTAACTAATAAAAAATTGCCAGGGTCATATTTCAGATTATTATTTCAAGGAATTCCCAGTTCAACTAGCTCAAAATCACACTGGCATTTATTAAATGTATTGGCTAACTATCAGAAAGATTGAAATCTCAAACTGTTGCAAACTCAGGAGACATTATAAAAGTTATTCTGCCATAGTATGCACTTAATGCCTTAATAAGCTTTGGGGAAAGGGAGATGGTCAAAAAATAAGTTTTCTTCACCTATCTATGTTCTTCAGGCTGGGCTAATAATCCACTTAACATGAGAGACATTGGAAGAAGAGTATGTCCAAAATTTATTACAGATGTGCATGTAGGGATGCCATTAGCCTATAAGATCCGAGGACACATTAGGCAGTTGAGGTTTCTATGCAATTCTGGAGCTAAGGAGAAAGTGGGTAAGGGGGTGGTGAGATCTGACTTTAAAAGGCAAGAGGGCAATTCACATGGAAGTGGAAAAGCAAGTGTTTGCTGGGCCATCTGTAACAACGGGACAGAGAGGCTTTGAACAAATGGGCCTGACTAGGTTTCTCCTTGTCCGTCACACATAGTTCATAGTCAGCTACGCTTATGGATGATGAAGACCCTCCTGGAGATGGTCCTCAATCTCAATTTCTTTCAGGTAGTTACAGGGAAGGGCAAAGGTTTTCCTTCAGTCTTTTGTTTCTGACAAGTAACAGTGTAAAACCTTCAGTATCCTTAACAGGCCTATTTCAAGGTGGTGAATATTGGTCTTCTTCCCCTTTAAATGTAACCGGGTCTTATCCAGACTAATATTATTAACAACTCACTCATGGATCAGGAAACTTGTTTTCACTGATGCCACCTGGACCTCTTCAATGCAGACAGATATAACAATGTATTTATTTTAATAAATCAACATCTTCTTTCTAGAAATTTCTATTCTTCTATTTTTCTGGTTTCATTTCTTCTCACAATAAGGAAGAAATGCAACCCTCTTTGTTTATATAAAACCTTTCAAAAGAGAAGTAAATAACTCTAAATGCCCCTTTTTTGTACCTCTCTACTGAAGTCATTGCATTTTTTTCTCTACTTATTTGCAAATGTATGCTAATGAGAATATTTCAGAGAAGTTCTATTTCTTCTTGAATTCTTAAAGCATATTTTCAATAACACAGCCCAATTTGCATATATTTTTTTGCTAACCACTTATGAAAACAAGACATCTTAAATTGATAACTTTAATTGTGCTTACTGTTTTGTAATGTCTGAAACGCTTTTATTTATTTTTTAATTTGCCTATTGAACCTTACCTCACCCACCGCTTGTTCTTAAAATTTTGTATTTGGTTTTAAGGTACATATTCAAATGAGACATTATGGTTTTGGTTTTAATTGCAATTTCATAGTCTCATTGAAGTTTTGGATTATGATATAATATCAGAGATTCCACTAGCAATAAATGTCACCACTCCAAGTATTATCTGTCCTGCAAATTTGTGAAGCACACATTCTAAACTTACATTGATGGTGATGATAAAAATGTAGAACAGAACAGACCAGAACTTCTAACAAATATGCTCCAAGGTGACACAATTGATCTATAAAGATTCATTAATCCTGAACGTTATTTGTAACCTACATAAATATCCTGAATTCAGGATGCTAGGATAACTCAACAGGCTGATTGCTTGCCTTGTAACCACAAGGTCCGGGGATCGAATTCCAGCCCCAGTCCATGCAAACCCACATGCTGAACTGCAACTAATTACTTGGATGGTGGTGAAGCTTCTCACTTCCCACGCAGGAGGCCCCAGGTTCAGTTCCCACCCCGCATGGCCCCACATCCACCTGTATGAAATGAAACATCACAACTAATGATGCACAACTACAGAGACTGGGCCCTCCTCCTTCTCTCTCTCTCTCTCTCTCTTACTCTCTCTCTCTCTCTCACTTTCTCTCAAACAATAAAGTAAATAAATCTTAAAAAAAAAAAATTCTGATCTTCACCCTACTTTGTGGGATTTGGCATCTTAAATCCCCAAAGGAATTTTGTTACAAAAAAGCTCTCTAAGGGGATAAAAATAGATTTGGTGGGTTTTCTGGGCAGGTTGAGTGGTACAGAGTGAAGGACCTGAATGGGGACTTGTTTAAGTAGTCACAAATAGCTCTGGCAGTGTCTGTGACACAGGGGATGGTAAGAGTGATGGCTTGCTTGGGGGATGCAAATGAATGGATGAAAACTCAGAAGTGGAATGTGTAAAAGGAGTTAAAAGCACTCAAAACGAATCATTAGGAGTGAACACATTCATCTGGCGGAGGAGAGTTTCCAGTAAGTATTGTTTAATGAATGGGTGGATGAATGAAACAAATGTTCTGCAACTATTTTATAAGATCAGAACTTTCTTCAGTGGAAATTCAGTCTTCCCGGTAAACTCTGAAGCTGCTCTGTGGATACACAGGCCTTAGTACTACCGAATTTATGTAAACAAAAATAAATGTAAAATTGTATCAGTTTGGCTTCATCTCCCTATGAAAAATGAATAGCATTATTGTGAAATTTTTATTACTCTGTACCTGACTACTGTACAATTATTTTGTTGTATCTTTATGTAAAAAAAAAAACAACCCAAAAAACTGTATCAAGAAAAATTGTAAGGTATTCTACTAATAACATATAATGATTAGTGTCTCCAGCAGATTTGTTAAAAAGTACTAATTCATCTAATTCAGAACAAAGTCCCTATAACTCTGTTGTAAAGTCACACATTTGCTGTCCACACTCTACTCCCCCACAACAATATGGATTTTATTTATTTATTTTATTCCATAGTGACTTCATAGCCTTTATCCTTAAAAAGATATATAGATATATATTTTTAATTTTTTTATTATTTGAGAGAAGGTGTGAGAGTGAGAGAGAAGGGGGAGAGCCCAGAACAGTGTCCATAGTTGTACACTAGTTGTGACGTGGTTTCATTCCACACAGGTGGATGTGGGGCCGTGTGGGGCGAAAACCAAATGAGGAGCCTCCAGCTTGCGGGGTGAGAACCTTCCCCGCTGAGCCATCCCAGTGGTTACCAGTTGTGCTACAGTTCAGAATATGGGCTTTGCACCGGACTCAGGCCAGGGTCAAAAATCAAACCCCAGACCTCACAATTGCAAGGCAAGAGCTCAACCATTGAGACATCCCAGCATCCCAAAGATATATACTTTTTAAATTTCAACTTCCGCAACAAAATTAAGTCATTACATTAGGAAAAGAAAGTGATCAGCATTAATCCTAAAGGATTTCTATCCATGGATCTAGTTTGAAATAAAGGAAAGAAATTATGAAAAACCATATAAGCTATTAAAGCCACTTAATATCAATATTTGTTTTTTAAGGAAGCTTACATTTACCATATAATAAAAATATAATAGTTTTAATTATTTGCTTGTCACATAACCATGTGCTATTGTGTAATATCAGGATGGATACAATAGAGGTAAATGGAAATTTCAAGAGAAAATTGCCTTTCTTGGAGAGTATGCTTTCCTTACGAGTGGTGATATCAGTTTATGAGAGTGAAAATGTTCATTATTTTCTCAAAAAGTTCTTATTATGCTGAAAACTGATCAAGTAGTGATATTTGTCATAAAACCCTTTTTTATATGAGATGCTAAATCAAATATTGAAGAAACAGCCTTCTGGGAAAATCCAAGACATTCAGCATCCACACATTCTTTGTGATCCAGAGCTATGCAATTTTCTGCACAAGAAGGAAAAACAACTTCTTACATCTTATATACATGACATATCTGTTCCCTAAAGAACCTCAGATGTATGACTGAATGTATTTAAACCTTAAAATTGACTGAGTTAAACTAGTAGTAAAAAAATAATTTTGTTCTTGTTTTTTCAATTTTTCACTTAAGGTCTTGCCGCAAATTTTAGATAATTTCAAATTCAAGTTCGCTTATTGGCATGGGGTGGAAGGTGGTATTCAAAGTGGCATCTTAGGGCCAGTAGATTTAATACAAACAGAACTCTCATCATTACAGGAAAGAGACGGGCCACCAACAAAACTATTGTAGAAAACACTTTTAACAAAAAAGAGGTGAATGCAAAAAGAGATATGAGTTTATTTACCTGGGACAGTAAAAATGAGCTGCTCTTGTTTAAATTCTTTTCAAAAATTGTACTTCTGTCTGTATGTACCTTCTTCTGATAGAGTCAATGTAAATTTCATGTCTGTGCTGGAAAGACAGGTGCATACATGTCTTTACTCCTGTCTTTACTTATAGAAGGTAGTTACCGTTCACACAGTAAGACACTTCCTAACCAGTCCTACAAATCAGAGCCCCCTGTAAGGGAAGGCAAAACATTGTGCAAGGTGATCACTCGTTTCTACTCAATAATGGATTTAGTCAAAATGAAAGACTTCTATTTATTAGAATTCCTATAATTTTTAAAGCCAATGACCCCATGCTGAACAAAGCATGCTGAAAGCATGTATTCTTAATAAAAACAAGAAACGAGAAACTGTTGTTTAACATTAGTGAGAATCAACATTAATAGTAACACAGCACATAGAGAAGAGTATGGGAGAGATATAGAGAAGTTTCAAACATGTGAAGTAGATTATTGTGAGGGAATTTCTTTTTCTTACCCTTTCATTTCAGTATTATTTCCCACTTACACTTTCTTATTTTACTCTCTCAGTTCTTATTTTCCTTTTTCTCCTCTTCACTATCCTTTTTTTTTAAGATTTATTTTATATTTTTTATTTTTTTTATTTTTATTGTTTTTGAGAGAGAGAGAGAGAGATACAGAGACAGAGACAGAGAGAAGGGGGAGGGCCCAGAGCAGTCTCCGTAGTTGCACATCATTGGTTTTTCCACATAGTTTCATTCCACAGGTGGGTGGGGCTGCACAGGGCAGGAACTGGGCCTGAATCTCGCCCCGGTGAGAACTGAACTGGGGGCACTCCCCAGTTCAGCATATGGGTCCGCACAGGCCAGAGTCGGGGCCAGAATTTGATCCTCTGTCTCCTGGGCTGCAAAGTGAGCGCTTAACCCACTGAGACATCCCGGCTTCCCCCATTATCCATTTTTTTACAGAAAAAAAAAAAAGTTAAGAATGATCTCTGGTGGGGAAGCCGGCATGGCTCGGTGGGTTAAGCGCTCACTTTGCAGCCCTGGGGACCAGGGATTGAGTACCGGCCCCGGCCCATGCGGACCCATATGCTGAACTGGGGAGTGTCCTCGGTTCAGTTCTCACCAGGGCGAGACCCCGGCCCAGTTCCTGCCCTGTGCAGCCCTGTGCCCACCTGTGGAGTGAAACTATGTGAAAAAACCGATGATGTGCAACTATGGAGACTGTTCTGGGCCCTCCCCCTTCTCTCTGTCTCTGCCTCTCTCTCTCTCTGTCAAAAAAAAAAAATAGAATGATCTCTGGGCAGTGAGATGAAAAATTGGAGGAGTATACCCTTTCACCTGAGAAATTGAATATAGCTATAAATGTTAAATTTTAAATAACAAAAAGAAAATAATAGAATAAATCTGAGACCAATAATGTTGGTAAAAATGAATCACATGTGAGAAATGGGACTCTAAAGTTCAAGGAAATTGTCATAAAATTGTTTCTTCTCCTGTGTGTATAAATTCACTGGTTTTTGTTGTTGTTGTTGTTTTTGTTATTGTTGTTGCTGTTTTGTTTTTTTAAGAATAAATGAAATCTATTTAAAAGGTATAGAACCTTATCCTCTAAAACAAAGACCTACTCAGGATTTTCCACAGTAAAATGATGACAATTTACCCATTTTTCTCTGTTCTTTTTTTTTTCTCCCAAAGCAGCTGGAAGAAAAAAAGAAATTATAATTAAAAAGGTCTTTGTGTAGGCCTGTCAGGTGAACTTTTATTGAAGGAGACAGCCATGTACATTTTTATTATAGTTTGTCAATGTCAGGAAAACTTTTGAATCCTGAAACAAGCATACGTGTTTTTCATGTTTTCCTGATTAGTATAGTGTCATTCAAGGAAAATATAATGATTCCAATTTGCCTAATTTAGTTGAAAACCTGACATTTTCCAAGCAGGTTACCTGCCTATTTGTTCTCTTTCAGAAAATAGACTTTAGATTTAGTGGAGAATCAAAATCAGACAAGCAGTTGATAGGGACGTATTGTGCGTCTTTCTTCTGACTATTGGGTTCTATGACACAGAGCTCTTTGGAAAGGAAACTGAAAGCATGATAAGACGGCCTTTACAAATGTACACTCTGTGTGTCCTTAGACAAATTACGCTTATGTAGTCATCAAAGTACAACATTTTAGTACCGATTCAGTGCTTAGCAATACATCTAAGGTATGGGTAGCAATGCCTGTAGGGAAAAAAAACAAAACAAAAAACTTTAAATTCCATCATAACCAACCTACCACATTAAATGGTTTATTATTGTAATTATTATCATTAGTTAAAATTTTGCCTAAAACAAACTACCAAGAAAAATACATTTTACTAAAAGATAAGACATTATGGAGAGGGAGTTCCTTTCTGCATCCCAAATCCAGCTGTAACAAGGTGACTGACCTCGCATCCTTATTACAGAGGTATGTTTTTAAGAATATATTTCTTTATATTGCAACAAGGATAATGAAAAACAAATATAAAGATGTTTTAATCTTTGCAATTTTATTCAATATCTTAAATTATTATAATCACCTATTAATATTAGGCAAATGTAATATATATCGGACATCATTATTTTACTATTGGCACTTAACTGAAAAAGAACTAGAAAAGTGTAGCAATAATCACAAAGAGAAATGGAATATATACTGTGTCCTTATCACTCTACATTCATTTCAAATTATTACACTTCCGAAACTATTTCTTGGCATGCAATAAAATCTTTCTCTAAATCCTACCCTGTGTGGCTTAATCAATTATTCATGGTATGGATACTTCCATACTTTGTGAAATCTATATTTTTGCTCTTCCTTGAAAATAATTTTATCATTCACCTCCAGAAGGGGTTTGGCTTGCATTTGTCTCTCTGAGGAATACAATGTAGGTGGCATCTTATAAATCTGAGATATGGCCAGTAAGTCCCTTTTGATTCATGAAGGCACTAATCCTTATCTATTTGCTTTAAAAAAATTTTTATTAAATTTGTTGGGGTGACATTTGTTAGCAAAAATATAGGTTTCAAGTGTCCAATTTTATAAGACATCATCTATGTGTTGCATTGTGTGCTCACCACCCAGGGTCAGTTCTCCTTCTTTGACCCTATTTATCCTTTTACCATGCACCTGCCCCCTTTACTCTCTGGTAGCCACCACCCTGTTGTCTTGTGTCTATGAGTTATGTTCCTTTGTTTATTTGTCTTGTTCATTTGTCACTTTCAGTTTATAGGACACATACGAGTGAAAACATACAGGTCTCAACTTTTTCTGTCTATTTTGCTTACTATGATAATCTTAAGATCCATCCATGTTGTCACAAATGGCAGTATTTCATCCTGTCTTATGGATGAGTAATATTTCATTGTGTGTATGTACTATAACTTCTTTATCTAGTCATCTATTGAAGGATACTTCGGTTTTTTCTATGACTTGGTCTCTGTGAATAATGTTGCAATTAACATAAGGGTACATATGTCTACAAATAAATGTTTTCAGATTATTTTGGGCAGATACACAGAAAGAAATATTGCTGGATTGTATGGTAATTTTATTCTTAATTTTTGGAGAAACATCCACACTGTTTTCTATCATGGCTGTATCATTATACCTTCCTATCAGAAGTGTATGAGGGTTTCTTTTTCTCCACAGCCTAACACTTGTTAATTCTTTGTCTTGTTGGTGTTAGCCATTCTAACAGGTGTGAGGTGGTATCTCATTGTGATTTTGATTTGAATCTCCCTAATAGATAGTGAACTTGAGCATTTTTTTTATATATCTGCTGTCCATTTGTATGTCTTCATGGAAGAAGTGTCTGTTTAGGTCCTTTGCCCATTTTTTAAATTGGATCATTTGTTTTTCTGTTGGGTTGTATGAGTTCTTTATATATTTTAGATATTAGCCTCTTATCAGAGGCGTTGTTTGCAACTGTTTTCTCCCATTCATTTGGTTGTCTCTTTGCTTTGTCCATGGTTTCCTCTGCTGGGCAGAACAAGCTTTTAAGCCTGAGATAGTTTCGTTCCTTTGTTTTTGCTTTTACTTCCTTGCCTTTGAGGTCAAATTCATGAAGTTCTCTCTAAACCTAAGGTCCTTAAGTTTAGTACCAATATTTTCTTCTATGCAATTCATTGTTTCAGGTCTAATGTTTAGGTTTTTGATCCACTTTGAATTAATGTTGGTATATGGTCACAAGTAGCAATCTAGTTTTATTCTTGCAAGTGTGGCTTTCTAATTTTTCCAGGACCATTTATTGAAGAGGCTTTCTTTTCTTCATTGTATGTTTTTGGCTTCTTTGTCATAAACGGAGACAATGTAGACAATGGAATAGAGGAGGGTAAGCTTGTCAGCAAACAGTCCAGTTAGATTTATGTAATAATCCATGAATTATTGTGCTTTTGTCTGCCACATAGTAAAATTGTTTGACATGATGATTTAATTATTTTTGCTGAAGCAGGTTTAGGTAGTAAGATGAAAAGTCTATACCTTTTCATTTAAAATATTTGAGAAAAATTAATATAGACTAGGGCTTGTTCCCATGATATAAAGAGTATTATTTTATATAAGTAGAATTATATTCAACTATGAAGTAAGTCAGGATAATATTTCTAAGTGCCTTTTTGCATAGTGTTTGTTCTATTATCTTTTTTTGAACTTCAGGATATTAAAGTAATCTGTTGTTGAAATATAATTTTGTCCTGGCTTTAGTGAACACAGAGATAATGACAGAGTAATTGATAAATAGATTGGAGTTATAAAGCAATCTAAAACCATTTTTAAGAATTGGATGAGCCAAGTATAATTGATTCTTGCATGTGAGCAGTGAAGGAGAATTCACCAACAATCAAACACTCTGTTCTTTTCTAAATTAAACTTAATGAGAAAGGAAGAATCACAATTTGTTTAGTGGAAAAACACCAATAGATATGATAGTAAAGTGCTTTCAGTCTTTTTTTCTGAGAAAACTTACTCAAAACACTTAGCAGCTATTCTTTAATTGAGTATGTGTGTGTGGGTACTTGCAAGTGTGTGTATTTTTACATGTGTTCTTATAAAATAATCATTATGAGAAGTGAATATATGTCTAACATGGTTTCCTTAGTAATTCTTGTTCAATCATTTAAGCTAATTCTGTTGCAAAAATTGTTTACATGGCATTAAAATAGCTCCTTTCTTTATTGCAGAAGTGTTAGACTGACCATATGTAACAGTTTAAATGGGACAGTACCATTTTTTTCATATTTCCCAACTGTCCCATCATTTTAACATTTAAATTCTGTTCCATTTAAGTTTTTTGTAAAAACTGAATGTGGGTTGTTTATTTATCATAGGACTCTATGCTAATCAATGTGTGCAGTAAAACTACTAGTGTGACAAAAAAGGAAGTTCCATTTACTTTATCTGGTCAGGGCCAGGCTTCTTAGGCTAGCAATGATCAGACACCACCCCTATGCTTGTCTGCAGCAGCGGGGAATTCTAGAGGTGGTCGCTATGCCCCATTCAGCATGTGGGAGCCAGGAGGTCTGGACGCACATGAACTACTGAACGGGCTCACCTGGCTGTTCGCTTTCATCAGGTGAGGAGTGTGGGATGCAGTGACTATGAGTCTTACTGTTATTTCTACCATCATTCCACCCATAGAGATTCTTTCTGCCCTACAGTCAGTTTGAGTCAGACTTTTCAAACTCATCTTTCAGTCGAACAGGCTGTTAGCTACTTTTTTATTACAGCAGAACTCTCAGGTGGGGGCATTAGCAAGTGGCATTTGCTAGCAGTCAGCGTGTTCATTTCTTTTTTCTTTTTATTGTATGTTTATGATGTTTTGCAGTCTGGCCACTATAGTCCTGCATTGGAATGTTCAGTGTAGTATGCCATGTGGGTATTTTTACTGCTTATGTGATATTTCATAAGTATTTTATTGATGTATGTATTATTTATGAGTGTTTCTGTTTGTCTTTTATGTGCAATAAATTAGTATTATTTATTTTCACCCATTTCCATGTTCTTTGTCAGTGAGTATAGGTTGTTTTTAGGTCTCTTAGAGCTAGGCTGACCAAACGTACCATTGTAACTAGCACAGAAAACAGCAGTGCTGGCTCTTTCCAAATGGTGCGTACGGTCAGCCCGCTGACGCCTTGAGCATAGCACAGCGAGACTAGGCTGACCAGCCATACCGTTTGAAGTGGGACAACACTGCTGTTTTCTGTCCTGTTTCAAATGGTATGCTTGGTCAGCCTACTGAAAGCCAAAAAATCTAAACTGAGTGTTGAGACCATGAGAGCTATGCTGGTTGTAAAATAAAATTGTGTCATGGAGTGAGAGAAGTTTTATGATAAGGTGGTGAAAGACTGAAATTTGCTGCATACGATTACTTTATTGAAGAAATATTCATAGTGCAATCGTGATGAAATACAGTCCCCTTCTGTGTCTATCTAAATTTTTGCATGAGTTCTGTCACTTAAGAATAATGGTTAGCGGAACATGTTCATGCAGTAAAACTTTTATTATCTTACTTCTTCATGACTACGGATTATTACAGAACCCCACCCCATTTTTGTCTCCCAATGTCCAGTTTTTGTCTCAAGGAAATATGGTCAGCCTAAGAAGTATGCCTTTCATTCTTTCTTTCTCACTCTCCATATCTTACCCTCTCTTCTATCAAACGTACTTAGAGAACATGGTTACCTATAGATTACATTGTTATATTTAAGAATGTGAAAATAAAGATGATTAGAACTAGAAAACAGCATTTACTGAAAAAACATGTACAAAGTACCTATTAAGTATTGCCGGAAAAAAAAAAGACAATTTGATTCAGGAGATTCTTGCTGGTGTTTCACGTATTATTCTTGACAAACAGGAGTGGAGTGGTCACTCACCAACAGGTCGTCTTTATCAGTGCTGTGTTAGACCCACTTCTCCCAGTTTGCAAGAGTTGATTGAACACATCAATTCCCGACTCCACATGGTGTCCTTTCAGTAATATGGAATCAGCCGTTGTGGGAGCGTTTTCATTAAGAAAACCAGCAAACACTACAAATCAGAGAGCTTTCTCACACCCCAGCCTGTTCTTAAAACTTTGCCAGCAAGTCACTGATTTTCTCTTGGTTTTAATAACAATAATCCACCCACTTCTCCCATACAAGCCTCTCTAAGTTTAACGATTGCGTTAAAGATGCTGCCTCAGGAGCACAGTAGGCAATGTGGATGGCTGCCAATTTTTTTGAGCATGCATCTGTCCATTTAAAATTTTAATATTTTCTAAGGGATGCCGGGATAACTCAGCAGTTGAGCACTTGCCTCTAATCATGAGGTCTGAGGTTCAATTCCCAGCCCCAGCCCATGCAACCCCATCTGCTGAACTGCGCACGATTGGTAACCACCAGGATGACTCAGCTGTGAAGGTTCTCGCCTCCCATGCAGGAGGCCCCTAGTTCAGCTCCCACCCTGCACAGCTCCACATCCACCTGTGTAAAATGAAACCATGTCACAACAAATGACGTACAACTATGGAGACTGCTCTGGACCCTCCCCCTTCTCTCTCTCTCTTTCTCTCTCTCTCTCTCCTTCACCAATCCTCAAGTAATAAAGTGAAATCTTTTTAAAAATTATATATTTTCTAATATATTTCCACTTATTTAATTACAATTTAGATGGTATATATACCCCGCTCTATTAAAATTTTTATATGACATGCAAAAAAAAGCAAAAACCAAGATATATAAGTATGTGTCAAAATAAAATATATTAAATTTTAAATTAATAATTTTGATATATAAATTTTATAACACCTTTTGACCTCTAGTACATTGTAGAAAATGTATATTTAATATAGAAACACAGGGGAAGCCGGGATGGCTCAGTGGGTTAAGCTCTCACTTTGCAGTGCCGGGGACCGAGGATCGAATCCCAGCCCCGGCCTGTGCAGAACCATATGCTGAACTGAGAGCTCCCCCAGTTCAGTTCTCTCTCTGTCTCTGTCTCTGT
>PVKE010023832.1:0-24312 GCA_004027555.1 Craseonycteris thonglongyai | reverse complement strand
TCTGATTGTTACCAACCAATGTCACCCCATTAAATTTAACAATAAAATATAATAATATTAAAAAAGAAAAAGAAATCAGTAGATAAATCTGGGGACTGCTTTTTCCCTAGGTTTATCTACTGGTTCAGGAATAGGCTAATATGTGTACATAAATTCATATGGAGACAGCCGTATGATATTGAACAGTTTTTGACAGTTTAAATTGACAAAATTGGAGTTCAGGACTTAGGTATCAAAGGATCGCATTTTAGAAATAGACTCTGCTCATGGTACTATGGAATTGGAGGCCCAGAAACCATGAAAGAAGATAAGAGAATCAAGATTTATAGATGTAATTGCTAATCACTTTCCAAAGTGGATTAACTACATTAAGCCACAAATTAAGGGAGGACTATAAAGTAAAAGAGAAAATCTTAAAGGTAGTCACAGCAACATTAGAACCCAGAACTCATTGGAATAACCTCTCCAAAGTCTGAGAGAAAAATAATTAAAACAAAGGCAACTAAAATATTTTTAGGTAAAGGGAAATTGACATTACTAAAGAAAAGGTAAATTATATTCTAGAGCCAGAACGACGGTGATCACAGATGGGAGTTTGGAGATGCAAAAACGAAAGAACATAAAATATACAATAAACATAGGTATGTGGGTAAATATAAATAAATGTTTAATATTTTAAAGTGAAAAAAAATGTATAATTTAAGTTATCAAAAGCAATAATTGAGGCATTGAACAAATGAACAGTTGGGTCTAGCAATATTATAAATAATTGTCTTAGGCATATAAAATCTATTACTGAACTCTCCATCTTTTCCTCAAGATCATCTCCTCCTCCTAACATAGAGATTGTCATCACTGTTAATTGACTTGCTCACGCCAACAAACTAGAAATAATTTTAAATTTCTGTTTCTCTTTCCATTCATTCATTCACTCACATCTGAGAAACAATTCTTCCTTTACTCAACAGATATTTTGGAATTCCATGTATGTGTAGGGCTGTCTAATAGGTGCCAGGATAAATAAAGACTTCACACCTATGTCCATGGCACTTGCCCATCAAATCAATTACTAAGGCCTTTTGATTTCGCTTCATTAACATTGCTTCACTCTGCCCACTCCATTCCACCTCCATTCCCACACCTTAGCTTAGGAGAGGTTTTATCAACATTGGCAGTTGACACTACTAGTATATTGAGCTGGATCATTCTTCTTTTTTTGTGAAGGGCTGTCCTGTGTACCATAGAATAATTAGCAACACCCCTGGACTCTGCCCACTGGGTGCCAGTATCACCCACCTCCAGCTGTGACAACCAAAAGTGCCCCCAGACCTTGGCAAATCTGCCCTGGGAGGGGTAAAATCACTTCTGCCCCCTTCCCCATTAAGAACCGTCATCATCTCACTGCTTAATTACTGAAATAAACTCTGAACTATTAATAGCATTCATTTTTTCTATCTTCTCCAATTTGTCGTATGCATTACGAGCCCCTGCATTTACTGAGCCGTTTCTAAGCATCATCCCATCTCATCCTGTTTTACACACGGGGCGGTGGTGGTTCACTGAAGTGGTGTTCCCTCAGCCACAGAATAAGTAGAAGCCCAGATTCAAAACCAAGATCTGACTGAATAGAACATAAAATTAAAAACAAAAGAAAACAAAACAAAAACATAACTACCGGTATGCTTTTAACCAATAGCCACGCTCTCCAGAGAGTTTATTCTAATGTTAAGAACCAAAAGTGTTTTTCTCAGTTTAAACTCTTTTAACAGCTCCCTATGGCCCGCATGATGAACCCAGCTTTTCAGGGCTGAGAGCTTAGTCACTTCAGCTCCATTCCTCATTGTCACCCCTACTTCCTAGTTCACTAACCTTTGTGCATTTTCATGAACATCTGTTCTCTTTCTGTCTTCAGTTGATTTTCTTCATGATCCCCACCTGCATTTAAAGCCTTCTCTCTTCATTCATCTCTAAATCTTATCCATTCCTTAGACTTAATTCAGGCATCATCTTCCCAAGACTCCCATGCTATGTGTTAGTGACCCCACTCTTGCATTTCCATCACATCCTGCTCATGTTGCTATGTTATCCCTCATCACACTACAACTGTTGTGGTACACATCTTCCCAATTGATCTCACATGTCAAGGGCTGTACCATTTCACTATTTCCATGATCTTGAGCAAATCACAAAACCATTCTAGGTCTCAGTTTCTCTACCTCCAAAATGGGGATAATAACAATAGCTGCTTTTTTAAGTCATTGTCAGGAGGGTTGAATGAGGTAGATTAAGTGTTCAGAAGACTACCTGGCAAGTGTGAAGGTCTTAGTTGTTATGTGAAGTCCAGAAATTTGTATATTCTTAGTACGTGTTGAACTCTCATTTATGAAATAAATATGAGTAAATACATGCACTATAGGTTTCAGGGTAATTCTTCATTTGAAGTTCAACTATGTTGAGGCATAATCAACTTTGTGTCGCCTCTTTGATGAGGTAAAGTTAATTCACACAAAGGTCACTATTGGATTAGACCTGCCACAGTGAAGCAGATAGTCATCCTTCCTATATTCCAGATAGTCATCATCACAGTGAGTGGAGCAGAGGCAAGAATCTTGCAAATCTACATTTGCTACTCCAGTTCCAAAGTACATAATCTCTAAAACTATTTTTTCAGGTATTTATATGGTTTTACTTTTTTCTTATGATTTTTCTACTTCTTTCATTCTTCATCCTCCATTTCCTAGGAGCCATTTTTCCCTTTTTTTCTGATTCATGTCTTCATTCTTCTCCCTTTGTGAGTAGTTTTTCTGTGGCTCCCTGAACCGTGTAGAGTCCCTAAGTATCCACCAGAATAATTTTTTTAACCTGATTATTATTATCAAGCAATTTGCTTCTCCAAATTCAAAAAAAATTGTGAGAACATTGCTATAGACAAAAACATCAAATTACTCTTCAAATTACGTAGAATAGAAATCGACTCAGGGGCCTAAACTTATCAGCCTAATCAGAAAAATGTTTTGTCTATTTATCTTCTAGCAAAAAAAAAATCCTACAGTTTTTTTTTATTGAAAACCAATTGCATGCCTTTTATAGTCAGTATTAATTTATTACATGTATTTAATACTGATGTACCATACTACATCACTTATTAAACTCACCTTTGAAAATAGCATAGACAAGTTTCAAGAAATTATATTTAAATACAAATCAAAGCCCCTAAATCTTATGTTGATCCATTCTTTCCAATAATATTTTATTGAACTGCTAGATATATCAAATAAAAGATTGTATTGCTCTGTACTAAAGAAAACAAACTCTTTTTGAAAAGTGAACTGTACTTTAGGGAGATAAATTATGATTGACTTGGGAATAGTAAGTCTGAATTATCAGACTTTGAAATAATTGAAATCTTATTTTTAACCCGGTATTAACATAGTTTAGGAAAATAAAATACATCTTTTATTATTTAATAAACATTCTTTTAAAATATTCATATTAAAATAATTTATTTTTTAAGCAATTCTTTGCAAGCTGGAAGTTAAACAAATGTCCTTTATTCCTCAGAATTAGGGATGGTCTTGTTTTGATTTAGAGAAATATACAACAGATCAGCCATAACCATTTCACAAGTAACTCTGCCCTTTTTTGTCATGTAAGAAAGTATTGAACTAGAAGAGCCATGGTAGGCCCTTTCTGAATTAAAAAGCGGTTTGAGTTTAGCTAATAGGTCAGTAAACATAAAATTTATATATCTTTCCTTCTGCTATAAACTCATGAGGTTAGGTTAAAAGAGAATTATGTATGAAACATTATGTATGCATACACATACAGACAGAGTGGTACCTTGGTAGTCATTATTTATTGGTTTTGGGCAGCATGACTAGGACCAAAAACAATGAGTACCAAACAAATATTTTCCATAAGGAATAATGCTGCGGTACCTTGGTATTCTTTATTAATTGGTTCCGGGAGATGCAATGAGTACCAAAAAAATGACAAGTACCAGGACAAAATGTTCTTGTCAAAATGCATTGAGTACAAAATGTGACAAGTTTCAAAGCAGTTGAATACCAAGATATGACCCTATATATGTACTTATGTATATATATACATATATATTATATATATATATGTATATATATGTGTGTGTGTGTGTGTGTATTACTTCCTGCCTTCCTTTCATTCACTTATTTCTTTATATTTACATATAGTTTTTCCCTGCTATCTGAAAGTAGAGTGTTCCTATGAAAACCTTCAAGCCAAAATGTGTAAAATGTAGAGTATTCCCTCTTTCTGAAAGTTTGTGCTATTCCACTTCATATTCATGAAAGGCCTGCATATGTACTTGGCACCGGATACTATTCTAGGCATTAAGGCTAAAAAGAATAAGATTTTTTTCCTGCCCTCACATAGCTTGTAATATCTCAGGAAGGACAGGCAATTACACAAATAGGGGGTGTCATAGGCCCTATGTTCTTGTAGGATAGTCGGAAAAGTTTCCCAGAACAAATGACTTTTGAGCTGATGTCTGAAAGATAAAGAAGACTTGACTGGTGAAGTCTGATGGGAGAAGGAGAGGAGCCAGGCAAGGAGATGAGGATGTATGAAGAGTCAGAAGCAAGAGACAACAAGGAGCCTTAAAGGAAGGGAAAAGACTTTGGTGTGACAGTGGTACCAAGTGGTGTGAGGAGGGGAGGTAGGAGGCAGGAGGAACAAGAAGATGGGTCATAGACCGTACTGAGAATCATGTCAAGTGTTGATTTTGTGTTGGGAATACTGAGACAATTTACAAATGATCTAAACTGTGGAATGGCACAAAATGGCAAATCAACATTTACAGACCCTTTGGGCTTCCATGTGAAAATGACTATGTGAGGATTAAGAATGGACCCAAGTAATGAGGCATTTCCAGGCGTCTAAGTGAGTGATGGTGATGGCATGGATTAAGGTAATGGCAGTAACGCTGAGAGATGAACGGAATTGAAACATAATTCTTTTATTCACTATTGATTGACCTAGTGATTAATTAAGCAGTGAGAGAGAAGTCGGAAACAGCTCTGGATTTCTGGCTTGGGTAACAATGCTGGCACAGATATATTGGAAGACAGAACATTGAGGAGATGATGAGTTTAATTTTTGAAATGCTAAATTAAAGGTTCTTGCTTTGATGCCTCTGGGCAAAGATATCTAGTAAGAAATTGGCTACATGGCTTCAGTTGTCTGAAATTAGATCAGACTTAGAAATATAGATCTGGGAGATATTTTTAAAAGCTACTGAACAAAATCTATGTTTTCTTTGTCATCATGGGTGCTTAAGTAGACCACATTTTCCTGTATCTTTTGCAATTGAATGCTGCTATGTGTCTGAAACCTGGCCAGTGAAATGTGAGAAGAAAAATACTCCACTTATGGGGCAGACCAATAAAAATCTCCCAGGTGCACTGGTCTGTGGTCTTTTTCCCATACTCCTTTTCTTTTTAGTAAATGTTGAAGACAGCAGGACTTCTGTCAGCCTGAATTACTCAACGACTGAGGAACGGCCCTTCTGCTGACCTTTTCACCTCCCCAAACCTGCATAGGAACACTATATAAACTGTATTATGATTGAGGAATTATATGGTTAGGGGGTGAATTTGTTACAGCAATAAGGCTACCATACCTGATTTAGGAGTCTTCTGACTGAGGATGGGCAAAGAATAAAGACTTGAAGCCTCAGACAAAATGGTTTTGAGAGAGTGTTGTCTTAGTTTCTGATAGCTGCTATAATAAGTTATCACAAACTTAGTGACCTGAAACAACACAAATGTACTATCTTATGATTCCAGAGGTCAGCAATTTGAAATGGGTCTTGTTCCAGTGCCAAGATGTCAGCAAAGGTGCCTTTCTTCCTGAGGCTCCAGGGGAGAATCTATGTCCTTACTTCACTCAAGCTTTTTGAGGCGACTTGCATTGCTCCAACCTCTGGTTCAATCACCGCATATCCTTCCCTGGCTCTCCTGACTTCCTTTTTTCCTGATAAGTACTCTTGTGATTACGTTGAAATCACCTGGATAATCCAGAATAATCTTTCCTTTTCAAGGTCTTTGACTTGATCATTTCTGTAGATTTGACGTGGAAGGTAACATATTCAGAGGTTCTGGTAATTAGGATGTGGACATCTTTAAGGAGAGAGCTATTATTCTGCCTACTACAAAGTGTGGAATGACATTCTAAAAAGTATTGAAGACAGCACATTGTACTCCAGGTGTACAGCTATTTAAAAGGTATGGGCTGAGGAAAAGAAGACAGCAAAGTGACCATGAATAAATACATAAAGATATGGTGAAAAACCAAGGAGTACTGTCATATAGAAAATATGAAAGAAAATATTTTGTGAAGAAGGGGGCAATCAGTTATGTTATTATCAGTGAAAGATTCAGTAAAATTGGGAAGCCGGGATGGCTCAGGTGGTTAAGCGCTCACTTTGCAGCTCTGGGGACCGAGGATCAAATCCCGGCCCTGGCCCATGCGGACCCATAGGCTGAACTGGGAAGTGCCCGCAGTTCAGTTCTCACCGGGGCGAGACCCCGGCCCAGTTCCTGCTCTGTGCAGCCCTGCACCCACCTGTGGAATGAAACTATGTGGAAAAACCAATGATGTGCATCTATGGAGACTGTTCTGGGCCCTCCCCCTTCTCTCTATCTCTGTCTCTGTATCTCTCTCTCTCTCTCGTCAAAAACAATAAAAATAAAAATAAATCTTTAAAAAAGTTTCAGTAAAATAAATATGTACAAATGTTATTTGAACTTGTCACAAGGAGATCAGTGGCCTTTTAAAGATCTCTCTGAGTAGAATAGTAAGATGAAGACTGGGGAAGCCAGGATGGTTCAATGGGTTAAGTGTTCGCTTTGCAGCCCTGGGGTCTGAGGATCGAGTCCTGGACCCTGCCCATATGCTGAGCTGGGGTGTGATTCCCATGTGGGAGGCACCCAGTTTGGTTCTCGCTGAGCTTCCCATGTGTGGGATGCCCCTGGTTCAACCCCCACCTCGTGGGATGCCCCTGATTCTACCTGACACCTCCTACCCTGGCCTGGTTCCTGCCCTGTGCAGCCCCTTCCCACCTGTGTGAAACAAAACCATGTTGAAAACTGATAATGCACAACTATGAAGACTGCTCTGGGCCCTCCCCCTTCTCTATCTCTCTATCTCTTTCTCTCTATCAAAAACAAAATAAATCTAAAAAAAGAAAAAAAGAATGAAGGCTAAACTGAATCATGATTAGAAGGGGGCACTATGGAGATATCAGTAAAGCCAATTCTTTCCAGAAGATAGACTCTAAATGGGAAAAATAAATAAAAATAATAAAAAATAGAAAAACTAAAGAGAAAACAGTGAGCAGGAAGTAAAAACAAGAGAACCCATCCCCACTTGAAAATACCTAAGTATATTTATTTAAATGTGCTAGAGGTGATAGAGATATTAAATATAGGGTGAGGTGAAATAAGCAGATTTTAGACCCTAGAATAGGAAGAGAATCTTTTTTCTTTTAACAGGGGAGAGAAGAAAAGCGTAAAGTCGTATATAAGTAAATTGAAGGAATTACTGTCTAATTATTTGTTTGTTTGTTAGTTTTCTGTGAAACAGAACATAAGATCAGAGGCTTATATGAAGGGAAGCTCATGATGGAGGGGTGTACTTTTGAGAGGCATAGTATTGTCTGAAAGGCTATATGGAGTGAGAGCATGTTGACCAGAAAAAAAATACAAGGGTTATTTAGAAAGTATTGAGCCATGTAATATTAAAAATAGAGGCATTTATGGCTGGAGTTTTTCTGTTCAGCCCTCATATTATACAGTGTTCCCAACCCCCAGGCCATTAACCAGTACTGATCCATGGCCTGTTAGGAACTGGGTTACACAACAGGAGGTGAGCATGGGTGGGCAAGTCAGTGAAGCTTCATCTGTACTTACAGCCATTTCTCATCACTCACATTATCACCTGAACTCTTCCTCCTATCAGATCAGTGGCAGCATTAGATTCTTGTAAGAGTGTGAACCCTATTGTAAACTACACATTTGAGGAAAGTAGGCTGCACACTCCTTATGCGAATCTAATGCCTGATACTCGGAGATGGAGCTGAGGTGATGATGCTAGCACTGGGGAGCAGCTGTAAATACAGATTAACATTAGCAGAGAAGTTTAACTGCACAGAGACCATAATAAATCAATTGCTCACAGGCTCCCACTGATTCTGTATTATGGTGAGTTATTTAATTATTTCATTATATATTACAATGTAATAATAATAAAGTACACAATAAATGTAATGGGCTTAAATCATCCCCAAACCATCCCCCCACCCCCACCCCATGGTTCATGAGAAAATTCTCTTCCATGTAACTGGTCCCTAGTGCCAAAAATGTTGGGGACTTCTGATATGATAGTGTTGTCATAGAGCTGCAAGTGCCTCACCAAGATACATAAGTCTATGGTGGACTGGTCTTATTTTCTCTTGAAATGTCAATGAGCTGAATGGAAAAGCAGAGAGGGTAGCAATTAGATTTATTAAAGTATATAGGGTTGCCCTCCATCTGGTGTGATGGGTAGATAATAGACTAAAAGTTTTTAGAATACTAGTAAACAAAGGGGCAAAGTGATGGCACAGGTAGGGAGCTAAGTGAGACAAGAGGGACTGAATGAGAAGAGGGACAAGGGACTGTAAAGTAAAGATACCAAAGAAGCCAAAGAGCTAGTGTGTTGGAAACAATAACATGAAAGAGAGAGATGGCTGGGAATATGTAGTGATTAAGGATAAGTCTGGATCTTGATTTGAGAGTTGGAAAAATCTGGATGTGACAAGGTCTAGGGAGTGGCCATGGAGTGGTGCCTGAGTTAGGGAAGGTCCTTGAAGGTGAGGCTGGCATAGAACCATGAGTTGAGGCAAGGATGTCCTATTGAGTCACCCAGAATGATGTCAGGCCTGAGGTTGGAAAAGATGACTGTTGGTCAAGTATCAAGTTCTTCCAAGAGATTTACTGACCATATCATCAACAAACAGGCAAGAAGAGAAAACACAAAAGCTGCCCATAAAGCCAAAACACATTGAAGAAATTACCTGAATAATTCAATTAAAAATCCTTAGTATGGATTCATAAGAAAAGGAGATTGCCTATATTAGCCTAGATGAACTGGCTTGACAATTTACAGTGCCCTAAATCGCTTTTTTTTTCTTGTCGGAATAGTCAGCCACATGCAGGTCACCTCTGATTGATCTCACCTGGACTTCAGGCCTGAGGATGGATTAACTGAACCAGTGAAATTGCAGAAGATGCTGGTAACTTTCTTTATCTGTTAGATTGGTTAGAAGGGATTATGGTGGGAAAACTCCTTAGATTGGAGAATGTTCAATGACACTGTAAGTATTCCTGTCTCAACTCTGCATTTTGCCCTCTGATATGCAAAGGAATTACTTGCTCACATCAGCTCCTCAACCCCATGATTTAGACCTGTTATAAAAGAGTATTTTTTAAAAAACAGCTATAATGCCTTATACTGTTTCACGTACTCTGTAATGCAAGATAAGCTGGATCCTTCCTTGCCCTCCAGGTGTAAACACTTGTGTGTATATTGTTAGCTGTCTAAAACAATAGATTAAACCACTTCATTTAAACTTTTATTTGATATGAGCAATGTGCATGTCAATTAATAAGTGATCGTCAGTGATGACAAACAAGGAGAGTCTTAAGAAAGGGCTCATCAAGAATATCATCCTCTCTAGTTTTCCAGTTTAGAGAATTATAGCATCTACTTACTATCTGCCATGCACCCAGAACTGAAGGAAACCCCAAAAGGTACACACACATTTTGCTGAGCATACTTGTTGGCTAGTTTGGAACATATATAACACATATGAAATATTCATAAAATATAAGATTTTATCAACTACTAAAATCACCTGAAATAAATAAATGCTATTTATTATACATGGGATGAGCTCTGTTTACTCAAAGATGGGTGACATATGGTTCCTGTTCTTGCATAGATCACCATATATGGAGGTGCTGGTGAGGTAGCATGTTCACAGGTAAACCACCAGACCATAGAACACTTTCATAAGTCATAGCAGAGACTTGTTGGGCAAAGAGTAGAAGTCACTCACAGAACAAGATAGTAACATTCTTTTAGGAGAGGTGAAATTGAAACCAGATCTGGAAGTCATTGTAGAAATTTGCTAAGAGGGCTGGAGGGAAGGTGAGAGACCAATCCCTCAGGTCTGAGCCTTCCCCGAAGTTGTTTTCTCGGATGGACCTCACTCTAAACGAGTCCTTTGCTCAAAACCCATAATTTATTAAATACTTTTGGAAGCAGTAATAAGAAACTCCAGAGATTCTATGCTCCAGAAATGAAGTGGTGAACACTTAAATCCGGAATAAAAATAGTGCTTATCAGAGCTCATGGAGCTCAAAAGAGGACAAAGTAGGAGTCAAGAAATCAATAACTGTCTTTGGCAAAAATGGTTATACAGGCTAACCAGTATTGGAACAAAATCTGTAGAAAAAGAGAACAAAAGAGTCAGAGGCTCAACATTAAACATTATTTCTTTTGCTTATGACAATACCTATTTATATTGCTCTTAGGATTCTGCCTGGTGTTATTCAATGCCATGGTAATTAAAGTAGACCTGACTTGGTGAAAATAAGCTTTATTGTCCTGTTTCCTTGCACAAATATCCAGTGCTTATTTATGATATGTTAGAAATTGCAACTGAGTCATATAGCTTGGGTGGGGACCCAAGGCCCACAGTGAGCAATTATTTATTGGGAGGGACAGACAAGGCGGAGTCATTCTTCACAGTGAGACTCTTGCTGTCTCAAAGGCTGACAATCAGGATTCTACTTTTTTTACTTTGTTGCACAAAGAACCCAATGTACCAGAATGTAACAAAAATATCCTTTATGACCCAAATTTTGCAAAGTGAGGCCATCCAAGCCTACCCTACTGTAAGCCAGCAATGATAAAACTGGATGGGACTCCATAGATGTTGTAGGTAAGTGTATTTGTAAAGGGGTCAGGGGTACTTCTGGTTTTCATTCCAGCAGGCAATGAGCTCAGAAGTCACCGCTCTGTCCTAACAAGTAAAAATTTGAACTGAAAAATTAACAATTCCTTTTAGATCCATCAGAGAAGTGAGGTCCCAAGGCAAATCACTGCCCCCAAATTGGAGAGATAAATGCAGAGAATTGCAACTTACTAGAGCAGAAACCTCCATGGGAATCAGGGAGGTGTAGGAACATGAACTGTAATTGCTAAGTAGCTGGAGGTTGAGGGTGGACAACTCTGGAAATTGAAAACTTGCAGGGAACTCAGTCATGGGGAAATTCCTATGTGTTTGTGAGTTTTACCTCCAGGATGTCAACCAGATCCTCACAGTGAATATTGGAGAAAAATCTCATGCTTCCAACAGGGGGACCAAAAAAAGGAACTATTTTTAAAAACATCAGAACGTTCTGTTTCTCTTAACAAGGCATGCACTTGGGAGAAACATTTTTTTAAATTTATTTTATTGTTTTTGACAGAGACGGAGACAGAGAGAGAGACAGAGAAGAGAGAGGGTCCAGAGCAGTCTCCATAGTTGTATGTCATCAGTTTTTGACGTGATTTTGTTTCATGCAGGTAGGTGGGGACCACGCAAGGCAGGAATTGGGCCAGGGGCCTCCCACGTGGGAGGTGTGCCCCCCTGAGCTGGGAGCTGAACCTGGGGCCTCCCACCCATGGGAAGCTAGCCCCTAGCAAGAACTGATCTGGGGGCCTCCTGCCTCCCATGTCCCTCATAGGAAGCAAACCCCAGTTCAGAATATGGGTCCACACGGGCTGGGTTTGGGATTTGATCTTTGATCCCTGGGGCTGCAAAGAGAGCACTTAACCCACTGAGTCATCCCGGCTTCCCAGGAGAAACTATTTTTACCAGAGCCTAACCTACTGTGGTTTTATTGGAGACTAACCTATCTGGGGAAGGGAAATATCCAACTTTAGCTCCCTCTAACAAGCCTTCTTCACCTAAGGGGAGGGTGGTGGGTCTGAGAAGCACCAGCAGAGTTCATGGTCCAAGTGCATAGACTCACCAAAAGACTGAGACCTTATCATAGGACTGTAGAATGTTTTCTCTCCCCGCTGACAGCAAGAAATACTGGTGAGTATTGGAGTAGCAAGAACACTCATTCATTGCTGCTGGAATGCAATGGTACAGCTACTTCGAAAGTCAGTGTGACATTTTCTTGCAAAAGTAAACATACACTTAATATAAAATCTAGCAGTTGTGCTCTGTGGTATTTACTGAAAGAAGTTGAAAATGTATGTTCACATCAAATCCTGCACATGGATGCTTACAGAAGCTATATTCATAATTGCCAAAACTTAGAAGCAACCAAGATGTTCTTTAGAAGGTGAGTGGATAAATTGTGGCATATCCAGACAATGAAATATTATTCTTCACTAAAAAGAGATGACCTATCAAGTCATGAAAAGACATAAAGGAACCTTAAATGCATATTGCTAACTGAAAGTAGTGATCTGAAAAAGCTACATACTATATGATTCCAACTATTTGGCACTTTGAAAAAGGGAAAGCTATATAGACAGTAAAAATATCAGGGTTGCCAGGCATTAGAGGGAAAGAGAGGATGACTAGGCAGAACACAGAAGATTTTGGAGGCAGTGATACTATTCTGTATGATACTACAAGGGTAGATACATTATTATACTGAAGGTGCCAAAAAAATGTACACACATCTTAAGCAAGGGAAGAACTGTATTAAAATTGTAATACCCAATATGTACCAATAACAAAGGATAGATAAATATAAGTCACATTTGACTTCTGTGATTATAAGAGGCACTCAAAGTGGTTACCGCCAACATCTAGACACTTCTGATTACAACAAACTACTGATTGAGCAACGTTGACCAAAGTGTTCACTTGTACCGCTGTGCATGCCATTTCAATTTACCATGTGTCTCAGACTTATCACGAATGCATGCAACTGTTAGGCATGTTGGAGGTTCTGTTGCATACTCACACCTCCATTGTCTTCGTACTTCCACAATGTTCTCAAATTGCAAATACCACTTCAAAATGGTCTTGCGTTCCTTGAATGACAACCGTGCTTCCGCCACTTCCTTTGTCTGTTCTGCCTGTCGTATGGTGACGTTAGCATTCATTTGATTAATGCCAACTTTTGAACAAACATCATACAACACATTGCTACTGTAATTTAATGCAACTTTGAAAGTAATACCTAGATAATGTCTTCAAAAATGTGCACACATTTTTTTTGACAATGTGGGTATCATTGTCCCAACCCATAGAACGTACAATATGAAGAGTGAATCCTAAGTTTAGCTATGGACTTTGGGTGATAAAGGTGTGTCAGTGTAAGTTTATTGATCATAACAAATGCACCATTGTGGCGTGGGATGTCTACTAGTATAGTGGGGGACGACAGTGGGTATATAGGAAATCTATACACTTTCTACTCAATTTTGCTGTGAACTTAAAACTGCTTTAAAATTGTTTATTTTCGCTTAATGTGGGAGGTACAACATGACTAACACTTGGGTTCTTAGAGAATGACACCTGATAATTTGATCAATAGTCTGTGTCAAATAAATGAGCACTATATCTAAAATGTTAAATTACCTGAAGATAGTTTGAAACTAGAACAGTGGAGAACTAATTGATTGATTTTCTTCTTGGAACTATTGATATTGGCTTAAAATTCTCATCATTAGTGTATTTATAATAAAGTACATTAAATAAATATCAGCCTTGGATTAGATATGTGTTTTCAAATATATAAACATCCATATACCCAACCAAGATGTCAGGACTGGATGGAAACAGGTGTGATATAACCCAAATGGGCAGAAAAAACAGAGGCAGAACACAGCTCTCATCTCAATGACAATGGACGTAAGCAGAAGGAAGCAAGCAGAGTGTCCTTCTCTGGGCTGAGCTATTGCTTGTCAGATTTCCCCACTATGACGTTCCCTTTTCCTAACCCCTTTCCACAAGAGAATTTTTTAGACTAGATTTTCTTGAGCTCCAACATGTATCATATTTCAGTCTTCAGAGTATAAGATTTGTTGATACTGCTGAAGGAAAAAATCTCCAGCTAAAATGTTAAGTAACAGGGAATTGGCATATGTTTTTCCAATTAAATTTTGGTTTGCTTTCCAAAGTTCTACGTGTATATCAGTATTTGGCTCTATTTTCTGAGGAAAATGATATACGAAGTCCTTCTCAAGTAAAGTCAAGTTACTTTAGTAAAGTTTTATTAGGTAATTCATATGCTATTCGAATAACTGGAATAAATTAAATTTCATTTTTAACAAAGCAAAAGGCCTATAATTAACATATGTAAACAAATACACAAATAATGTATACATAAAGAAAAGGAAAAAAAATGTCTAAAACTTAATGTAGTATATCTGGTCATAAAAGCTAGATAAAGTTATTTCTCTATAGTAGGATGATTTTTCATCATTATTACCATAAATACTTATAACAGAAATCATTAGACTAAAATGAAATTCAATTAAAACTATGAAGCTGTAAAGAAATAATACTATATCCTTCCTTTCACAAATTCTCTTGACATCTTTTACGTTACTTGAGATTTTTTTTTCTTCTTTCTTTCTTTTTTGCTTTAAATGTCATCTTTAAGAAGACTTTTTAAATGGTCACATCTTATGATGGATTTAAAAAGAATTGGTACCTTCATTAAGGGGCCCTCCAATAGCTTAAACTTCTGTCTGGGCTAAAATTAAAATAAGGTTTAAGAGTCTCTGTTATTTCATTTTATACTAAGTTTTCAGTAATATAACCTTAGCAAAACTCTTACATTGGTGTGAAACCACAGTAGGATTAAGAAGCAACTTAGACAGGCAGGGCCCCAGAACTCCAGTCTGAAAGGTCAATAAAACTTACTGGAAGAGACCAGAAATATGGTGCCAGTTAATTCAATGGGCAAACTCTGGTTTCCTCATTCTGCTTCTTAAATAACCAGAGAAATGAAAGTACTTCAAATGGAAAAAGATTATTTTTTAAAAGTCCTCACTGATATGCTCTCCATAAAGAGCATAGTCTGAAGTCAGCTGGCACACACATAGTCGCATGCAGTTAGCAGTCTCAGCAGAATTTCTGAAAGTGAATGATGTAAACCAAGTCCATTTCACTAAGGAGTTCTCTAATCACCTAAATTTTCAGAGTTTCAGTGCCTCCCAAGAAGTCATAAGATATGGGAAATAGCATGTAACAAAAATATGTAATAGGTTTATTTATAAGATTTGTAAATTATTAAATAGGATTAATGCACATGCTATAAGATAGACATTATATGGTGTACATGTTATATATGTTGGTACGCACTTTTTTTTTTTTTCAATTAAGACATCTTGGAGACACCTTTCCCTATCATAAATATAGAATTTTTTATTTTTAAAATGACTCACATGACATTTCATTGTATGGTTGAACAATTATTTATATAAAATATTTATTTATATAAAAATCTTACTAATGGGTGTTTAGTTGTTTATAAACTTTAGGTATTATAACTGATACTCCAATGAACTTTTATCTTATATCATTTCAGACATATTTCAGAATACTTGTAGAAATATAATTACAATTAATTAAAAAACACTTTTTCTTTAGACTCAAGATAAATAAAACTAATAGTTATAGAATATCAGTTTGAAGGGAGATGTGAACAGTTAACGTATTAAGCTCTTTCACCTATTCCAAACTTGTTCTGGTGAATTTAGTGTTCTTTCTAAGATGGTTCACAATACGTGAAATACAAATCAAAATACCAGGTCAGAACAAAATTTAGAGGTTACCTGAGGGTAAGGGGGACAAAGGGTGGGAGAGAAGGGAGGGGAAGCGAAATCTATGGTGATGGAAAGAAAGTTCACTCCGGGTGGTGAACACATATCGTAAGACACGTAGACAAAGTACTGTAGAGTTGTACACCAGGAACTTCAGTAATTTTTACTAATCAATGTAACCCTAATAAATTTAACAATAAAAAATTATTTTAAAAGATTTTTAGAAAAACATTTGCATATTTATCTATATGGTGATTTTTAAAACACTAGGGAAATTAAGTCCAGTTTACTTAATCATATTTTAAATGATTAATTTCTTTAAATTAACTACCAGAAATTCCATGGCTTATGGTTACCATCCATGTAAATATGAAATAGATAAGATCAATGACAGCATTTTTGTTGTTTTTAGGTATGAGAAAGCTTGCCTTACTCCATCCAGGCAGGCTTATGATGACAGAGACCCTGTGTCTGACATCAATGACCTCTAATTACTAAGGTCAAAAGGCTCCTATTAATAGTAAGGTAAGAAAATTGCATGCCTGAGAACATGAGATATTGCTTGAGAAAAAAAAAAAAAAATATATATATATATATATAAATTTCTCATTAACTTTGAGTTCTTCTTAAAGAGCTGAGCAGAAAAGAGATAAGTAAAATATCAGAATGTCCCACAACTAAAGTAATAATTTGTAAGAGAAAAACATGACAGTTAAATAGAATATTTTAGAAAATGATATTCATTGAGTCATGCAGATCCAAGTTCTAATGTAAGAGACCTTGGGGAACACATAGGTGTTTAGTCACTATTATTTAAAGTTATTTTTGTTGAATGATCTATATAATACACTATTCTTAAAGTTTTTCAATTTCAGGTACCGTATTTTCCGGCGTATAAGATGACCGGGCGTATAAGACGACCCCCTAATTTTACAGTTAAAACATAGGTTTAGGCCTATATTCGCTGTATAAGACTACCCCCCACTTCCGAGGCTGTCGTCTTATACAGCGAATATAGGCCTAAACCTATGTTTTAACTGTAAAATTAGGGGGTCGTCTTATACGCCCGGTTGTCTTATACGCTGGAAAATACTACTTTTATTTTTTAATCAAGTAACTTTCTTAAGTATATTATTAAATATAATATATACTTTAAGTCATTAGGTTTTATTTAAAAAATCATAAATTAGAAATCATTTTAAAAATCTACCCATACCCCAAGTAAAAAATAGGCAGAAGATCTGAATAAATATTTGTCTAAGATATACAAATGGCAAATAAGCAAATGAAAAGATACTCATTATTAATCGTGAGGTGATGCAAATCAAAGCAGTGATGAGATAATCACTTCACAACCACAAAGGATGATTGGAATAAAGTAGTCTGATAATAACAAGAGTTGACAAGAATATAGAGAAATAAGAACCCTTGAATACTGTTGATGAGAATGTAAGATGGTGCAGCCATTTGGAAAATAGTCTGACAACTTCTTAAATAATTAAACATAGAATAACAATAAGAGATAGTAATTTCACTCCTACGTATGCTCCACCCACCCCCAAAAGAAAATATATGTCTACATACAAAAAGTGCATGAATGTTTATAAATGCAATCATTCATAATAACCAAAATGTGGAAACAATACAAATACCCATCAACTGATGAAAGGACAACCCAATGTTGTATATCCATATAATGGGGTATTATTTAACCATAACCAAGTATAAATACTGATACATGCTACAACATGGATGAATCTTGAAAACATTTTGCTGAAGAAGCCACACACACACAAAACATATTATATGATTCTATTCATATGACATACCAGAAGAGTGAAAACTATAGAGACAGATTAGGGACTGTTTAGGGCAGGCGTGGGGTGTGGGGAGGGTGAGGTGGAGGTAGGAAGTGATTGCTAAAGGATATAGAGTTTCTTTTTGAGGTGATGAAGATGTTTTTAAAAAATAGACTCTGGTGATGGTAATGACATTAAAACTAAAAATATACTGAATTAAATATACTAAAAAAAATCTATATTGTCCATTTCAAATGTGTGCTTTGTATGGTATGGGAATTATATATTTCAATAAAGCTGTCTTTAAAAAGTCACCATCCCACCCCCAGAAAAAAATAAAAGGACCTGCCCTTGTTCAAATAATACTGCTTCTGCTCTATCTTATTTAGATAATCTATGGTTTCTGAAAGAATTGGCAGTTTTGTAATAAGACAAGGACCGTTTTACAAAGGAGGAAATAATCACAGTGGTCTTTTTAACCTTCTACATAATCAAGCACCATTGAACATTCAGCAGCCTCCTGTCAGAAGCAGCTTCTGCCAGCATATTCTAAAGCATTTAGGAAGAACCAGTTACGTTGATTTCTGAATTGTCAGCATGAGAAAAAGCACAGCTGCTTTCAATGGAAAGAAAATTAGATTGAAAAGAAAAGTGGTGAAGAATATTCTCATTGTTTATGAAAGCCTCCTTCTCTCTAGGCCCCTTAGTCCATGGACCATCAGGAAACGAAACTCTTAACCTGATATTTCCATATACCAATTCACAGCTCCTTCTGTCCAGCACACACAGCAAAATCAGGGAGATATTCTTATCTAAATCATTAGCCAAACTGAATATTTATTGTGTCATCAATCTGAAGGATGGTATAAGATTTTAATTTTAATTTTTTTTTTTTTTTTAGGGAATAAAATAGAAACCTTAGACAGTTTTTTTGTTACTTGAAAGGACACACTGAAATATTTTTCTTCTTTTAGAGCAGTATTTTTAAACCCCCTAAATTTGCATATATTTCAGGCAGTGAGCTAAATGCTGTATATAGATTTTCATTTAATTTGACACCAGCAGTATGAAGTAAGTGTGTTATTACAGATTCTTAAAATGCATGACAAATCTAACAAAATAGTATACAAAATATCCATAGACTCAAGACTCAGAAGCAAGAACAAGAAAGACAATCTAAGACTGATGGTGTAGTAGACATTAAAGTCCTTATGAATCTCTGAACTCTGGAGCTTTTTCATTTTTAAGATCTATTTTATTGTTTGAGAGAGAGAGACAGAGAGAAGGGGGAGGGCCAGGAGCAGTCTCCAAAGTTGTACATCGTTAGTTTTGACATAGTTTCATTCCACCCAGGTGGATGTGGGGCCACACGGGGTGGGAACGGAACTGGGGACCTTCTACATGGAAGGTGTACCCCATTTCAGCATATGGGTTTGCACAGGTTGGGGCTGGGATTTGATCCCTGGACCTCACTGTTGCAAGGCAAGTGCTCAACCTGTTGAGCTATCCTGGCAACCTTGGAGCTGTAAGTTTTAAGGTAAAGTGAAGTACTGGACACATGGCTATAGGCCTATGTAATATATAGAAGTTAAAACTAAGAATCCTCTCCATATAAATTCAGGATCTGAAGAGCAACATTGTCAGTAAAGAGGTAGATTACAAAAATCTACATAAAAGCACAGAGAGCTGTAAGGTAACATCTGGGTTACAGCTAAAAACTGCGTGGAAAAAAGTCTCCATTGAAAATTTGTAACCAAAACCAGATCTCACACAGGATTTGGGATTCAAATTTTTATAATTTACATAGTCTAAGAAGCCCAAAGCTAAGAAATAAACTTAAAATGGTACCCAGTTTTAGGTTGTCTTAAATTGTACACAATTTAAGGTTGCAAAAGAAGAAAAAAAAAGTAACTTTAGAGAAATACATATGGTCTCTAGCTAAGCCTCACAAAATTGCCAGGTATAGAGTCCAGAGAAAGATGAGTTTACAACCCACAATTACAAAAACACATGCCCAATCAAGCCAATTTGAGTGACAGCAGAAAAAAAGCCATCAAAAGTAGAATTAGACCTTCTTTATATAGAACATTAGATACTGCAATTGTCAGTTACAGGATGAGAGAAACTTAAAATTTGAGAGAGAACAAGAGCAAGAATGAGAGCAAGTGAGGAAGAGAAGAGAAGAGAGAATAGGAGAGACAAACTTTTTGTCAGGGAGAAGAAAAATACACAGTTAAATTAATTTGAGTGATACATATTTAAAATGTTTGTGCAATATAAAAAAAGCTTGACATAATGGATGTACTCATACACACGAGATCTAAGAAAAAATCATGTAGATTTAAGAATACTCTAAACAATGCTGAAATTACTATACATCAAATTGTTTAGCTATTAAAAACAATGTTTAAGAACATTTTTTAATATTCTGCTTTGAGTTTATGTGCATGTGCAAGTTTTTCTAAGGTTCATAGTTAAAGATTGAAATTTTTAGGATAAAGGACATGTTCATGTTCAACTTTAAAAAAAATAATTTTATTCTAAGCTTGTTGTATCAGTTTACATTCCCATAAGCAGTTATATATGTAGCATTATTTATAATAAACTTATTCCCAAATTCTTTGCCTTATAATGAAGTATATATAATAAATTATAATTTTTTATATTGTAAAAAAATCCCAGAGTAAACCTTCTTATATATCAATATTTTTATCTTTGATAACCTTTTCATAGTATAATTCCCTGGGATTGGAAAGGTGGAACAACAGAAATGCACATTTTAAACTTTGTTACATATTGCCTCATTGCCTTTCAGCTAAATCTATGTGAGGGTTCATTTTTCTATATGCTCACCAACATAGACTAGTATTAACTTGTTCTTTCTTTGCCAATCTTATAGTAGAAAAAATATCTCATTGTTTTCATTTCTAGTAATTTAACACTCATTTGGTCTGAATAACTTTTAATAAGTTTATGATTCATTTGCATTTCTGGTTTAGGATTTTTTATTTAAATTATGAATAATTTGAATCAGTCAAAGTATATATAATATAATCATGTAGATAGTGCCAACATCTATTATTGTTCCTTATAGAATTTTTACCTCTATAGTTATATGAAAATTTGGCAATAATGATTTTGAGGTTATCAATACTATGATAATAAAAATAAATAATTTTTACTAGGATTTTGTCATGTGCTATAAATTGGCTAAGGACTTCATACCACAGGTTTACTTATTTATTTATTCATTCAACAATTGTTTGCAATGTCTCAGGTAGTAACCAGTTTTGCAGTCGTGAGTGAAACAAAGTTTCTGCCCTCCTGTAGCCTGATGAGACAATGAACAATTAATAAATAAGCACACAATTATTTTTTAAAAGGTAAAGTGCAATAAAAGTAGAAACATGTGCTAAAATAGAGAATAGCATGGGGCTATATTTAAGTGGAATAAACGAAGAAGACTTCACTGAGTAGGAGGCATTGCTGAAGGGCCCTAACACATGAAGGGCTTTCTTGCTAATGGGTAATTATATCCACAAACCTCACTCAGGAAAGTGAGGAACTGAACGAAGGGCCCTGTGACTAACATGCAGTAAGTAAAGGGGCAGAATGAGAAATCAACTTAGAGATGTCAGCAGAGACCAGACCACACACAACCACGATGACCAAGGAGAAGAGGCAAATCATTGCTTGTGTCATTACAAACGTAGCCCATGAGGGTAGATAGATATACCTGGAGGTGGCCTTGACTTGCCAATGATCCAAATCTTAGGTTAATTGAGTACCGCACTTATATCACTCTACAGAAACTGTGAATATAAATTGAATTGCATTATTTAAAATCATACAACTATGAGGGACACCAGGATAGCTTAGCAGGTTAAACGTTCACTTTGCAGCCCAGGGAACTGAGGATCAAATCTCGGCCCCAGCCTGTGCAGACCCATGTGCTGAACTGGGGTGTGCTTCCCATGTGGGAGGCCCTCAGCCCAGTTCTTGCCCTGAATGGCCCCTGCCCACCTGTGTGGAATAAAACCACTTGAAAACTGATGACATACTACTGTGGAGACTGCTCTGGGCCCTCCCCCTTCTATCTCTCTTTGTCTCTCTCTATCTCTGTGAAAAACAATAAAATAAATCTTTAGAAATAATCATACAATTATCAATTTTTAATAGATTTAAGGTAGCTGAAAATATGATAAACTTGAACTTCTAGAAAAAACAATGTATTAAATATTCTTATCAACCTGACACTCCCTTAAGTGCTGTAGTTCAAACTTGAATTGAGTGTTGTTCTAAACATGCTCTTTTTATGACATCACAAATAGAAATCTAGTCCTTGAACCCAAATGAAATACGCCAGTTTTGCATAATGTGAGGCTCACTGGAGCAGTGCGTGCATGAATGGATTTTCTAAAACCTTTATAGTAATCCTCTCACTTAAGTAAAACATCTCTGCAGTTAGAGTGCATTAGGGGTGTCCTAGTTAAGTTGATGACAGTATCATCTTGCTTCATCTGCTTTTAGAGGTTGTTAGTACTAGAGTAAATCATATCTCCCTACAAGTTCTCCATTCCTATCTCATCCTCACAAAAACATGTGACTTTGGCTCAGTAAGTATTAGTACCTCCATTTTATGGATGAAGAGGTGCAAGCCAACTTCACTGAGCTTCAGATTCCTCACCTATAAGAACAGAGGCAATAATGTTTATACTGCCAATCTCTCATACTTACCAAGAGAGGCAAATAAAATGATGGATGGGAGAATGCCGGAAAAACTAGAAAGCATTATAAGAGGTAAGCTATTATTACATTATCATAAAAGAGGACACATCTGTGCTACATACATTACAAGACAGATGTGTTAAAAAATGTACGTAGTAGCCATATGGGGTCTGCATCTTATTTTGAGGTCCCATGGTAATGGACTTGGGGGTGAGAGAAAACCTAAACCTGCCAATTCAGAGTGACTCAATCTCTTTCTGTTCAAAACAATCTCCTTTTAGGTTAATTCAGTCCATTTTGGCCAAAAGTCAATGTAAAGTTGAAATTCTCCACCAGAACTACCTCACCTGAATCCAAGATTCCCCCCATCCCCACCCCTCCATTCCCAGATAACATGTGTGCACACGGGGACACTTACATATCCTCGTGACATGATGGCAGTGACCCTGGGGTTATCCAGACCTATGCTGCTCTTGTGGCTTCTACTTGTCTTTCGCTGAGGTAAATTCATTCTACCTGCCTCCATATTGGCCTCTATCCTCTGTATCTGCTCATGAAGTTCTAGAGCTGATATGATGCCAGTTTCTTCACAGTTCAGCAGTTCACAACCTGTGTCTCATCCTCACCTCATTGTCTCTGCCTTCCAGATTTTCTGAATCTCAGCTTTGGACTTCATCTGACCCCTGGCAATGTTATCTTCTCCTCAACCTCTGATCAAAATGGAAAAATATCTGTAGGTGTAATCCCCTTTCTCATCTTTACATGTCTGCTTATACAATAAAGCCCTCAAGAGCCAGTGACCCTGACATGCATCTTTGCATCAATAGCTTACAGACCAGTGCTTTCCCTGTACTTGACACTCAGTGAACGTTTGTTGAGTGAATCCATGATTGAATCTCCTTAATTTATTGGTAAAGAAACTGAGGTGAAACAGTTTGCCCAAGTTAAGCAGTAAGTTAGAGGCTTACCAGAGACCAGGTCAAGTTTTCTTTTCAAAATAGCATATTGCTTTTTATCTAGTCTTTCTTAATAGCTGGCAGTACAGAACTTAGAATATAAGACCCAAATGTGAGGAAGGGAGGCTGGAAGGAGTAATAATTCAAAAGCTTACTCACCAAAAAATAACTGAGTTTCAAAAAAAAAAAAAATTCAAAAGCAAGTATTTGAAATCAAAATGCTATTTTTCTCTTTGTCTATATCAGGGGTGTCAAACTCATTTAAAACACGGGTCATTTGGTGCAACAGGCAAGATTCACGTGTAGTTGCCGAAACTGAGTCAGCGTGTTTATACACGCCCACAGGCCCCCAGGAAAGGCACTGGGCCACGTGTATACTCGTCTTCAGTAGTTAAAGGGTTAACGAGGAAATTGTGTGTACAGTATTGCCTCGATCTCCCCTAAGTGCTATTTTCTTCATAACAATTTTTTCTATTTTCATTTTATTTCAGAACATCATGGGCCACAAAAAATTACCTTGGGGGCCGGATGCGGCCCGTGGGCCACCAGTTTGACACCCCTGGTCTATATAATAGAAAATCAGCTCAAATCTGTACTCCTAACATCTCTGAATAGGGATCTTATAAAATACTGTGCTTCTGCCACGATTCTCCTATTTGTGCTGGGGAGAAGGGCACAGCAGAAATTATTTTTTTATTGTCCAATTCATTGGAGTGACATTGATTAGTAACAACTAGATAGTTTCCAGATGTACACATCTACATTATATCACCTATGTATTGCATTATGTGCTCACCACCAAGAATCAAGAATCAGCTCTCCTTCCATCACTATATATCTGGTTCCACCTCCCCCCCCCCCACCACCACCACTTTCCCTCCCCCATCCTGCCTCCTCTCCAGGTAACCACCAAACCATTGAGTGTGTCCATAAGGCAGGTGCCCACTCCCACCTCCCCTCCCCCC
>PVKE010023831.1:0-24297 GCA_004027555.1 Craseonycteris thonglongyai | reverse complement strand
TCATGGGTATACTAGAATGCAAAGAAATATGACAATTTAAAGAATAAATATTGAATTAAATATTTTCCTAGAAAATTCAAAAACTCATGAACTGCGGCAATTATCTCCGTTACATTGAGAGAAATAATAACAATACTGCATATTACGATCGGGGACAACAATACAAGTATATTAAAATCTAATATAGATATATTCAAATGTACAAGAAGTATGTTAAAGTTACAATATATTTATTATGGTTTACAATACTGACTTCTTAATTTAAATAGAATTATTGTTATTCCTAATATATTTGTAATACTGTCCCTTATTTTTCTCTCAGTGTAATGACCGCAGCTTAGAGATCTGTTGCCGAGAATGCTCTTATCAAGTAGATAGGTAAGAAAAGCAATTTAATTTAAAACAAAGAAAAGGTACTTACATTTTAAACAGAAGAAAAATTGAAACTCAACGTGGTCACCGAGGATAAATAATATTGATTGATAATAATACTGTTAATACAAAAAAAAAGAAGCTACCATATGACACTACCAAATATTCAAGCTAACTGACTGTGTTCTTCGATGAGCCGAGTCGCAACTGTTGCGTTCACGCGTTGCGTCCGGTGACAAGTGTAACACGTAAGTCAAAATGTATTGTCTGGGTGGGCGGAGATCACAGTGTCAGGCTGTCAGAATTCTAGGAATTTATGACCTTGGCAAATTCCCAGAATGCATTAAACTATTGCTAGAAAGTTTTGTCTTCTATAATCGCTTCAAAGTCCATGGTACACGGAATTCCACCCCAGACATTGCAAGCGATCGATGATCAACCAAAATTGGCCTCGCAATCAACAGGTGGACCGCGATCAACTTGTTGGCCACCCCTGTTTTAGGGAAACTGCTGCTACTCATGCTCCAGCTGCTCATGAAGGAACAATGTTTTCCTCCCAAGCTATCTGACAAAATCTGGACAGGAAGCCATCTGGGACCTCAATAACCAGCTGAGATGGTCCCAGCCCCTGAGTAACAAGTGGTGAGGACCCCAAGAGGCATCAGGAAAAGGTTTGGAGAGGCTGGGCTGAGACAGGGGAGTCTAAACCAGGGGTATCTAACCTTTTGGCTTCCCTGGGCCACATTGGAAGAAGAAGGATTGTCTTGGGCCACAACATATTATAAAATACACTAATACCAGTGACAGCTGATGAGCTAAAAAAGCAGGGATGGGGGAAGCCAGGATGGCTCAGTGGGTTAAGCATTCACTTTGCAGCGCTGGGGACCGAGGATCGAATCCCGGCCCCGGCCTGTGCGGACCCATATGCTGAACTGGGGAGCTCCCCCAGTTCAGTTCTCTCTCTGTCTCTGTATCTCTCTCTCTCTCTCTCTCTCTCTGTCAAAAACAATAAAAAAATTAAAAAAAAGCAGGGATGCCAGGAAGGCTCAGCAGTTTGAGCATTTGCCTCTTAATCACGAGGTCTGGGGTTCCATTCCTGGCCCTGGCCTGTGCAAACCCGTGTGCTGAGCTCTGGTGCAGCTGGTAACCGCCAGGATGGCTCAGTGGTGAAGGTTCTTGCCTCCCATGTGGTAGGTCCCGGGTTTGGATCGCGGTTTCACATCCAACTGTGTAGAATGAAATCGTGTCCCAATGAATGATTCACAACTATGGAGACTGCTCTGGGACCTTCCCCTTCTCTCTCTCTTTCTCTCTCACCTCAAAAAACAAACAGACAAAAACTCATGTTTTAAAGTTTATGAATTTGTGTTGGGCCACATTCAAAGCCATCCTGGGCCGTGGGTTGGACAAGCTTGCTCTAGAGCAGTGGTTCCCAACCTCATTTCACGTGTGCACCCCTTTTAAACCCAATTCTGTAAATCGTACCTTGTTTTAAAACAGCTATTTTTAAATACTGACACTTTTGTTAATTGCCTGTCTTAATGTAAAATAGTGGAAATGATGTAATAAGTAAGGAAAGAAATATTACTACACTAAAAGTACAAACCATAGATTTGTTTTTATAATAGTCATAACAGTTAAATATTGATGATGATTATCAGGTATTTAATAAACATTTAATTTATTATTAATAATATTTGTTATCTGAAATGTCTATAATCACTAGCTAATTGAAGCTTTGTTAGTGAGATCATTGAGCTTGCTTTGATGCACTTAGTTTCTTAAAATCAGGCTCAAAAGAGTTAACTAAACTTGTCGCTGTGCTTATTTTTTATGAAGATGTAAGAAGAAAAAGCTCTCTCCACTAGGTCAGTGTTAGTAAATGGTGAGAGGTATCTGAGTGCCTTCTCACTGAGCTGTTTGTATTCCTCATTGACATCTACCAGAATGTAATAATATGCTTTCTTTCAAAATCAGATTTTAAAGAATCGGTTGAAAGTTCAATTAGTTGCTCTTTTTCATTGATTGATAGTTTAGCTTCTTTGAAGAATTCTTCACTGAAGGGATTTGCAATTTAGTTGTTTTCTTTTCCACATTGAGGGAAGTACTTAGAAAAGGACACTGTAAGACCTTCCAAGTGACTTACAATATTCTCTTTCACGTTTTGAGATAGGCGCAGGTCATTCTCAGATAAGGAGTTGTGCAGAGGGGAGGCTGGGATGGCTCAGCGGGTTAAGAACTCGCTTTGCAGCCCCAGAGACCGAGGATCGAATCCTGGCTCCGGCCCATGTGGACCCATATGCTGAGCTGGGGTGTGCCCCCAGTTCAGTTCTTGCCGGGGCCTATGCAGGAGGCCCCTGGCCCAGTTCCTGCCCTGTGCAGCCCCACACCCACCTGTGGAGTGAAACTATATGGACAAACTAATGCTGTCAACTATGGAGACTGCTCTGGGCCCTCCCCCTTCTCTCTGTCTGTCTCTTTCTCTGTCAAAAAAACCAACAACTATAAAAATAAATCTTTAAAAAAAAGAAGTTGTGCAGTTTCAAAAACTTCAGGCTGACCTCTATCAACACACACTTTCCAAAAGTCCGGTTTTTTAATCTTCAACTCAATTTTGTCGGTTACTTTGAATATAGTGATTGAGCTGTTTTGAAGTTCCAAGTTGAGCTTGTTTATTTATAGAAAAATATATAATAAATATGCAAGACTTTGAAGCCAATCACTGTCCAGAAACCTTATTTTAAGATTTATTTATTGTTTTTGACAGAGACAGAGAGAGACAGAGAGAAGGGGACAGAGCAATCTCCATAGTTGTGCGTCATCATTTTATTTTTTTATTTTTTCATTTTTTAAAAGATTTATTTGTATTGTTTTTGAGAGAGAGAGAGAGAGAGAGAGAGAGAGAGAGAGAGAGAGAACTACAGAGACAGAGACAGAGAGAAAGGGGAGGGCCCAGAACATTCTCCATAGTTGCACATCATCGTTTTTTCCACATAGTTTCATTCCACAGGTAGGCAAGGGGCTGCACAGGGCAGGAACTGGGCTGGGGTCTCACCCCGATGAGAACTGAACTGGGGGCAGTTCAGCGTATGGGTCTGCTCAGGCTGGGGCCCGGATTTGATCCTTGGTCCACGGGGCTGCAAAGTGAGTGCTCAACCCACTGAGCCATCCCAGCTTCCTCGCGTCATCAGTTTTTGACATGGTTTCGTTCCACACAGGTGGGTAGGGGCCACACAGGGTGGGAAGTGGGCTGGGGGCCTCCTGCATGGGAAGCATACCCCCTTGAGCCAGAGGCTGAACCAGAGGACAGGAACGGAACAGGAGGCCTCCAGTATAGGAAACACGCCTAGTTCAGCATATGGGTCCGCTCGGGCCAGGGCTGGGATTCGATCTTTGGTCCCTGGGACTGTAAAGTGAGCGCTTAACCTGCTGAGCCATCCCGGTTTCCCCCTGAAACTTTGGAGCAAGAGGAAAATGATGGACTTCAAAAAATACCTGACTTCATATCTACGTTCAAATATCCATGTAAGTCCTTTGCCATGAGACAGCCACCTTACCTCTATCTGCAGAAGTAATATACTGTGAATGCTGCTCATTTCTTCACACAGCGCTTTCAACAATCTGGAGTTTCATGATTGTGACTTAATAAAATTTACAACTGTTATGGCCTCATCAAGAACATCTTTCAGTTCACTGGGAAGAGGCCTGGACGCAAGACTTTGTCTGGATGCAGCAGTGACTCCATGGTACATGGGAGCTGCTTCTTTAATGCGGCCACGTAGGCCTGTAAAACAACCTGACAGGCTTGCCTCCGTCAGTGCAAACACCACGACAATTAGCCCAACTAATGTCCTTTCCAATGAAATAACCACTGATTGCATTAAAAATACCTTCACCTGTGATACCCTCTGTCCGTGGGTAACAAAGCAACAGGTGTTCCTCAATTTCATTTCCTACCAAGCACCTCACGATGACAAACAAAATAGATAAATCAACAGCATCTACACTTTCACTGACCCGGATGCAAAGGAATTTACTTTCTCTAATTCTATCTACCATGACAACTTCAACATCGTCAGACATTTCCTGAATTTATTGAGACATTGTATTGCCTGAAAAAGAGATAGTATTGATTTTGTGGACATACAAAAAATGGTATCCTTTAATACAAGGAGAAATCAAATTTTCAGCTGTGGTGTGGTTTTTACCACACTAGCTATGCGATAAGCAATACGGTATGAACCTCAACTGCATTCTCGTTGTCTTTCTTTCCTGGCATCATGTATGAAGTAACAGTTGGACACTTCTAAGCACCAAAAATAACGTATTTCTTTGTTTTTGTCCATAGGATGTTTAGGTTCTAAATGTCGCGTAAGTAGAGGGTTTCGTGCACAGTTGGATAGGATTTCCCCCCACACAGCACACAGCTCAGGACAGGCATCGCCCCCTACACGGGAAAACCCGTATTTAATCCACTCCTCAGAGCACTCTCTTCTCCTGTGTCGTCGCTGAGGCTCACACCTCTTCACTGTCTCCCGGGGCGGGTGTGCTCGGAGCGGCAGCCACGTGTTGAGAAGTACTTGACTATGGGTCATAATTTATATCAAGCTCTGCTTTTCAACTGTTCCTGTTTTCAACCACTGAGTCATAACTGACACGCTTAAAAATCACTGACAATAATAACTGAAACTGTGTTAAACATTAAATTAAAGACTACTTGAAAAGAATCATGATTAAAGACAACACATTTTTACTCAGTCAATAACTAAGCTGATCAAACAGTCTGACCAGGGATGTATCTGTTTGGGGAAGTTCTAGAAACATCACAAATGGGTTGTTCTGAAACTGGGTGATGATTGGTGGAAGAGCAGGTTGGGGGAGGGTTCATAGCCACGCCCTCGCCAGTCATCTTTTGCTAATATGATCTAATTTTGAAGTGTCTCCATTAAGGGTGGTTCAAACTTGGGATGTCGGGATAGCTCAGCAGTTTGAGTGCTTGCCTTGCAATCACGAGATCCAGGGATCGAATTCGGGCCCCAACCCGGGCAAAAACCCATAAGCAGAACCGCGGCCCAGCTGTTCGGTCCTGCCCTGTGCAGCCCCATGTCCACCTGTGTGGAATGAAACTGTCACAACTAATGATGTACAACTATGGAGATTGCTCTGCCCAACCCCTCTTCTCTCTCACCTTCTCTCAAACAAAATCTTTTTTCAAAAGGGTGACTCAAACTTAACATTTATTGTTCATAATTAACATTTTGCATTTTTTTAAAATTTTACTTGTTTTTTCTCCATTACTGAACAGCCCAGGGGTGCATGTACCACTGCCTGTGAGCCAATGGTCCAGACTCCAGACAAAGGAGCAAGGTGGGTGAGGGCATACCTGCCAATCCTGGAGTTTCTGAGTTGGCACACCTGTCTAATGTCCCTTCCCGCCTCACACCCCATGAGTTGTGTCGTAAGCTGAGGGCAGAGCCAGAGCTAGCATGTCCTGGCTGCAGGCATAGGTGTGTGTGAGAGGGTTGGGAGCCTCACCCAGGTGGATCAGAGCCAAAGGGCATGCACTTGGGCGGGAGGCTGGGTGGCCTAAGTGCCAAGCTGATGTCCTGCAGGCTCCTAGTCCCTCCTGGGTGTGGATGGACATCTGGGTGAGACTGGTCAGGAGATCCAGGACTAGACCCCAGGACAGCAAGGGTAGCAGGCAACGCTGTCTGGCCCGGTCATGTTCTCCTCAAGTCAAAACCCAGCAGAGATGCCCAAACCACCAGGGATCCTGGAAGAGTCTTTCCCAAAGGCTGGTGTCTGTGGCAGCACCAGAATCTTGCTTGAAGTGTAGCAGGTATTCAGCTCGCTCATTCTGAATTGTAATCATTAGGCCATAGAGACCCAGCATGAGCAGGTGAGTAGCCAGAATGGGAGCCCGGCTGTGACAGTGGCCCTGCTAAGCTGGTCTGGCCTGGACCATGACTATTCTAGCCAGTCTGGAGGCTGAGAGGGTGGCTGTGCACACCCACCCTTCTTGATCGAAGCCACCAGACAGCTACACCGGGGCCAAAACAGACCTCTTTCCTGGAGACATCCCACAGGCTGCTCCGCCCCTTGCCCACTCCCTTCTAGTTTGTGCCAACCTTTAAGGATGACCTACGGGACACATGTGGAGAAAATGCAAGTTGTGATAAGAGAAGGCTAAGAAAATGTGACAGGAGGCTGGCTCAGGACTGTGACCATCATGACGAGTGAAGTCTTCCCCAGCATCTTCCCCAGCGTCTTCCCCATCCCCCACCCCCAGGTCCCTGGAGCCTCACGCCTAAGCCTTTATCCTCACTCAGGATCCTTCCTTGGAAGAGGTGAAATGGCTATTGTCCCTCTGTTGCAAAGGGGTAGCAGGAGGATCCAGTTCCTGCTTCCTGCCTCAGCCCTGTCCTGCATGGTGCCCCATCTCCCAGTTCTTAACCCACGGCCTCAGCCCACCTTCCCTCTCCAGAGCAGGAGGGTCGACAGAGCAGGCGTGGTCAGTGGAAGCATCGCTCAGAGCCACAGGGCCTTAGCACGTCAGTGTCTGGGGAGGTGGAGGATAGTGCACAGCCGAAAACCAGCTTTCCTCTTAGGTCAGCAATTCTCTTAGTATTCTTTAAGCCACCTTATTTTTCTACTTAGATGAGTTTATATTATTTTATTTTAAAGAGTTATTTTTTTTATTTGAGAGAAAGTACGAGAGAGAGAGAGAGAGAGAGAGAGAGAGAGAGAGAGAGAGAGAGAGAGACCCAGAGCAGTCTCCATAGTTGTACATAGCTGTGACATGGTTTCATTCCACACAGGTGGACGTGGAGCTACGCGGGGCAGGAACTGAACTGGGGCCCTTCCACTTGGGAGGCGAGAACCTTTGCTGCCATCTCAGCGGTTACCAGTTGCGCTCCAGTTCAGTGTATAGGTTTGCACGGGCCAGGGCTGGTAATCAAAGACTGGACTTGGCAATTGCAAGGCAGGTGCTCAGCTACTGAGCTATCCCAGCATCCCAGATGAGTTCATTTTAAAAGAAGCTTTTCTAGGGGATGCTGGGATAGCTCAGCAGATTGAGCATTTGTCTTGCAACCACGGGGTCCAGGGATCAAATCCCGGCCCCGGCCCATGCAAACCCATATGCTGAACTGCAGTGCAACTGGTAACCGCTGGGATGGTGGCAAAGGTTCTCACCTCCCATGCAGGAGGCCCCCAGTTCGATTCCCGCCCTGTGCAGCCCCACATCCACCTGTGTGGAATGAAACCATGTCACAACAAAAAACTAAGTCGGGTCCTGTCTCTACTCTCCCCAGAGCGTGAGTGCTTCCACCTCACTCAGCAAAGCCAGTCCTTGTCATGGCTGCGCCCCATTGCTCCTCGAGCCCCGTCCTTTCCCATCTCCCAGCCCCACCCCAGCTCACCAGCATGAGAGCATGCGCTGTCCTCTGCCTGAGATGCTTTTTCTGGGACCTAAGTGCCCCCCGCAGGTCTCGCTCCGGTGGTCACCTCCTCCTTGCAGCGCCCCCTGCAGGCTCACCTCTGCCAGCGCTGACATGCCCTGTGCTTGCCCGATTTATCCTGCTCCTCAGCACTTGTCAGTATATACTAGACCACACAGCCTCCTTGTTTATCTAGTGCATTGACTAATGCCAGGGTGCATGAGGGCAGGGGGTTTGTATTCTTTTCACTGTGGTCCTCAGCTCCCAGTAAGTGCTAAGGTTTTGTTGAATGAAGCAAGGAATCTTACATCCTCATCAGCCATGGAAAGCAAATGTCACTGTCACACCCATTTGCAGATGAGAAAACTAAGGCCAAGGTCACAAGCCAATAAGTAGCAGAGTCAGGACTTGAAGACAGACTTCAGAGCTTGTGCATGTTCCAGGCCCTGGATGTTAGAGTGAGGCCTCTGCCCAGACTCATCAGATTTGGCAGCACACAGCCTAGAGGGAGGCCTTCAGCCTCCAGCTCTACGTCGGAAAGAAATCCCAGACTCACTGTGGAGCTGTCTCCCGGGGTGGCAGGCCCTGTGTCCCCGCCCCTGTGCTGTCCTCGTTCATAGTGGTCCGGTCTGCAGGCCCCAAGCTCGCTCTCCCAGCTTGCTGCTCACATCTGGCCCACCTGGGCCCGGCCCCTCGAGGTTCTGGCCCTTGGAGGGGAATGGCTCTGGTAGACCCCAGGACCACCTCGTCACAGGGCTAGAAGGCTTCCTTGGGGCAGAGAGGCCTCTTCGCTGACATTGTGAGAGTGGTATCTGCGCTCAGTCATTCTACATCTGATCGCAGCCGCAGGAAGCAGTGCCCTGGGCTGGTAGTGGGAAGACCCACCCTGCATCCCAGCTGGATCCTCCTGAGCCCCGAGAGCATGGCCCGTAGCAGCCTCATTCACCCAAGGAGCTGGTCCTGGGAATCTTCTGGGTGCCACACTCATGCCAGCCTCCAGTCCCCACCGTCCGGGGACTCACAGCCCAGTGGGGGACAGAGAGGGGAACAGGCAGCGGACCCATATGCTGACCCATATGCTGACCCATATGCTGAACTAGGCGTGTTTCCTATACTGGAGGCCTCCTGTTCCGTTCCTGTCCTCTGGTTCAGCCTCTGGCTCAAGGGGGTATGCTTCCCATGCAGGAGGCCCCCAGCCCACTTCCCACCCTGTGTGGCCCCTACCCACCTGTGTGGAACGAAACCATGTCAAAAACCATGAGTTCTGTGATACGGCAATGGCAACGAGAGGAACCCCTTTCATGTTGCCGGCTGGGTCTTGAGAGAGGTGGGGAGCCCTGTCGGCAGGAATGAGGTCAGAACACAAGCTTGACTTTTGTGGGACAGAAAATGTTCCCTCCCCCAGGGGTCTAGTCCTAACGGTCCCTCACTGCATGCACGACCTCCCAGGCTGGGTTCCCCCAGAAGCAGACACTGAGACGAAGATTTAGCTGTGAATAGTTTATTTGGGAAAGTGACCCAAAGGGGTCCTGGGGAGGGGGGCTTGGAGACGTGAAACGCAGAAGAGAGGAGGCCAGTACAGGTGACTGCAGGGGGCGCTAGTCCCCCAGGGGACCCCTGAGGCTCCTCATAAGAGCGCACCTCAGGCCTGTCCTATGCTGGGGTGAGGAGCTGGGGCATTTACCTCCCCGTGCCCGTGTCCCCTGGGTGAGGGCTCCCAGGAATGAGAACTCTTGACATTGCAGGGACCCCCCCCCCACCATGGGCCGGGTGAGCCCCCGGGCCAGAGAAAGTTCACAACGAGACCTGCACGCGTTTGTCTGGGAAGTGTGGTGTGGACATGCGTGGGGTGAAGGGGGCATGAGTGAGCCTCACAGTGTCTGGGACACCACGCATTTTGAAAACTCGAGGACCTTCTGAGCTTCAATCTCTTCACCTGCAAAATGAGCACAGTACCAACTGCCCTACAGAGTTATTTTGAACTTATATAGCCCAGTGCTAGCACGTAGTGGGCACTCGGTACAGATCTGCTTCCTTCTTTGGCACACGGTTGGCTATCCGTGTTTCTGAGCTCCTGGGCCCTTCATGACTGCCTAGGGCACCGTCCCTGGGAAAGCCCCAGGCCCGAGGCAGTGATGGCTCTTCAGGAAGCCAACGCCGCTGGGACTGGCGTGTGGCCGCTGTGGAGGACAGCAGCAGGGCTGACAGCCAAGGGAGGCCCGGCCTCCTGTGCCTGTCGGCCAGCACCTCCGGACCAGCAGGGGTGACAGGCCACTGCCCAGGGGCCTGAGGCCCGCAGAGGGCAAGCCCTGCGCCTCCCCTCCCTCTCCCTGACTGTTGGGGAGGTCACAGGCCCTGGGCTCAGCGGGCTGAGGAGGAGGGGAGATGGTGTTCAGGACCCTGAGCAATCCTGGGCCCTGCCCACAGAATGGACACCCCACAAGAAGCTGAAGGGGTTCAGGGTTGATCTGCGTGGGGTCGGTGCCTCCCTGCCCTGGGATGTGGGATGTGAATGGCAGGAGAGCCTCCATGGGGATTCTGCTACACTTGCCTTCCCCTCTGCACCGAAGCCCTCCCCCTCAGCCAGCGGGCTGGCCTGGGGACCCTGAGGAGAGGATCCAGCTAAGCAGCTTCCAGCCCTGGCCTCAGGGCTGCCCTGATGACCCAGGTGGAGGCTCAGCTGTCATCGGGAAGGAGAGGAGGGTCTGGGGACTGACCTCTTCTCCTCCTCCCTCTCTTACCCACGGAGGGGAAGGTGGTCAGGATCCCCTTCAACCCAGGTCTGAGGGCCCCTTTGCTGAGCCCTGCACGTTAGCGGCCCTGCCCGGCTCTGGGCTCTGCCACCAGCAGCTTCCTCCCTGGTCAACCCTCTCAGAATACACTGTGCCACCGATGTGCGCACTCAAGGCCTGCAGGGCACCCACGGGGCTGCAGGGGTGGGTGCAGGCAGCGTCTGGCCTTGAGGGCAGGGTGTCTGTCCCCATGTATGTGAGCAAGCCCTTTCCAGGGCGGGACAGAGCCGGGACAGAGGAAGAGGCGCGGGCAGTCCAGGGCTCAGGACCAGCGTCTGGGGGCCAGAGCTTCCCAAGACTTCCGGGTTTGAACCAGACCTTTCAGGGTGCCGTGAGGGGGCATTTGTCAAGGAGCAAGGAAGCCACCTCCACCAGGTGCTAGAACTACTGTCAGCTGCGAGCAGGCACTGGACTGGCATCTCCCGGCTGGTAGCAATCTGAGGGCAGCGGTCAAGGCCCCCTTATACAGATGGCAAAATTGAGGCCTAGAAGATGCCATGGAATTGCTGGTGACGTGCACCAAGTCCGTGAGCACACATGCACGTCTGAAGGGCGGGGCGCTGTGTGCATCCTGGGGGTGCACGCCCACGTGGGGCTGGGTGTGCAGGGCTAGACACTTGTGGGCTGGTGGGGTGGTGAGGTTTTTCTCCTCCAAATATTTTCTGTGCCAGGGGAGATCTGTCATTTCCTTGCCTGTAATACTGTTGCCCTGATTAAAATTTTTATCGGGTTTCACAAAATAATTTCATATACCACGTTCCCTAGGGTCCTGCTGGAGGGGGTGGTGGCAGAGGATGGTGGGGGATGAGGGGCCAGGGGCGCAGCATGAGAAGGGAGAGCGCCAAGTAGACTTAGAAAGAGATGGAGTCGAAAAGCGTTTCATGGGATGCTGAAATGACAGGGGGGCGGGGCAGGCAGCCAGCGGAGAGCCAGAGCGGGCCTTGGAAGTCCTCTCTCGGGAAGCTGCATGTGGGACACTGACGTGAGACAAGCACCGAGGATGTCAGCGGGCCTGGAACCACGAAGGGACTCTGCAGGGGACAAAGAATAGGCTGCTGGAACGGAGGATGGGTGCTCATATGTCCCCTCCGTGGCTCCCTCCCCAGCCCGAGGCCTGGGCCTTCGCTGCATCTAGAACATCAGGATCTGCAGGTACACTGGGACCCCCAAGGCCAAAGCCAAGTGAGCCTCTGGATGGAATAGCCCAGGGTAGGCCTGGGGCAGCCGCTACACTGAGGTCACATGAGGGACCTGGGGTCAGTCACCCCTTGGCTGAGTGACCTTGAGGAAGTCATTTAACCTCTGGAGCCCCAGTTTCCTCACTATATGAGGTGGAGGAGTGTTGGTAGGATTCGTGGATGCAAAGGGCTGACACAGATGCATGCCCATGGTGGCAGCTGCAATTTTTACAGCTCTTGTAATGAACTCATTCTTTTGTTGCTTCTATAAATGCTCACTCATTCTTCCTGCCCTCAGCCGGGCACAGGGACAGAGCAGTAAGAAGGGCCCGGCTTCATGGCGCTCCACTCTAGAGGGGAGACCAACACGAACAAAACAGTGAACTAGATTACACGTTAGATAGTGATAGGTGCTATGGAAAATAATCCAGCGAGAACTTGGGGTTCTGGGGAGGGGTTGATGTTTGAGCAAGTGGTCAGGGAAGGCCTCACTGAGAAGGTGGCACTTGAGCAGAGATGCAAAGGGGTTGAGGACGTGAGTCCTGTGGGTCCTGAGCTGGGAGACAGGCAAGTGCAAAGGCCCTGGGGTGGGGCATGTGTGGCATGTGGGAGGGACATCAAAGAGGCCACGTGATGGAAGCTGAGTGAGTAGGATGGTGGGGGGCGGGGGAAACAAGGGGAGAGTGAAAAACATGAGGTCAGAGAGGGATGGGTCCAAATTAAGAAGCCCAAGTAGGCCACGGGGAAGGCTCTGGCTTTTCTGTGAGTGACGAGAGCCATTGGCTGGTCACATGGACTTTCTCTCTCTTCCCTGGGTTCTGTCCCCCTCCCCCCACACATTCCCAATACCCTCCATCTCCTGAGCACCCACCCTGCCGGCTCCAACTGTGGTTCCCATTTGGACAGTTCCAACAAGCACAGGTATGAAATGGGTTCTGTCTATGAGAACAAGAAACTACAAAGATGGACAGAGTGCCAGGCACACCCAGGTGAGCGCCCTGGCGCGGCACACGCAGCACGAAGCATCCGAGAGCAAGAGGACAGCAGAATCGCGGACCCACCCAGGGCAGAGGGCTGGAGACACGGGGTCTCAGTCAGGGGCACGCGTCTCCAATTCCTCTCAACCTGCTTTCTCTGAGCACTCACACTGGGCCGGCCCTGGACACACAGCCGTGACCAGCCAAGTCCATGATCACAGTGCCAGCTGGGGAGGAAGAGGAGCTGACACCCAGCACCCCCCACCCAGCCCTGCACCCTGCGTGGGGGCTGTGTGCATCCCAGGGAAGGACATCTCCTAATCCGCACAGAGGCCCTGCCTGGGCCAGCACTGACCCTACCCTAGTGCTTGCACCAAAACGCTCCCCATGCCATGTGGACAGGGCCAGGGCAGGGTGGGAGGGGCACGGGGACCATGCGAGACAGATCAGTGAAGAAAAAAAATCACTGTTCAGACTTTACTGACATGTGTCAGGCCGAATGCCAGAGGAGCTAGCCCAAGCGGAACAGCCTCAGTGGAGGGGGGGTGGGGTGGTACCCTGGGAACAGCCCTGACAAGGGCCTGGGGTCAGGAGGAAGCAGGGTTTAGACACCAGCAAACTACCTGAGCAGAGAGCCAGAGGGGAGGGAGGGGAGGAGGCTGCGGAGCTGGGCTGGGCGCAGGGACCCAGCTAGGGGCGCACGGGGCAGGCCCTGAGCGGGATCTTAGAAGGAACCAGCCTTGCATCTTAGTGCAGGGCCTCGGGCTCCAGGACGGAGGTTGAGTTGGAGGGGTCGAGTGGATGGTGTGGCGTCCAGGAGAGAAATGGGGTGCCCGAGTGGGGTGAGAGTGGGAGCACATCATGAGACCCACTGGGAGGAGCTTGGAGGGGCAGACCAGATGGGGATGCTGTACCAGGCACTGGGTGGGGAGCAGACCTGAAGGGAGGGGGCCCTGCTCGTTACCCCACCGCAGGTCCCGGATCCAGGTTATACCCAGGACTTCGAACCCCGAAGTCGTCTGTCCATTGCTGCACGCTGCTTGTCACACATCCCTGCCATGTCTCTGCCAGTCCTCCCACTTACTCTCCCAGGTCCCCAGATAGAAAGCCCTGGAGAAGGGATCAGGGAAAGGCTTTGCCAAGTGGAGTTACTTATACTAAGTGCCCAGATATTTAAAAAGCTACACAAGGTCCCTAGGTCTTACTGGATGCCAGATGAGGGGCCCAGGCCAGCCGGGCAGCCCAAAGATTTGCTGCATCACCGCGGTGACCACCAGTGGGCCCTGTAAGCTGGCCCCATGGAGCTGAGGCTGGGGAGGAAGTTCACAGAGCCGCTCAGGGCCCGGCATCAGAAACCGCTGGTGAAGTCAAGAAGCGACCTGGATGTCACCCAGGTAGAAGGGGCTGATCCTCGGGCACTTGTCCTCTGGGAGATGGGAGACGTGAGGTGAGACTGTGGTCTCCCCGGGGTGCACATGCCGCTCACAGTGGGTGGCAGGGAGGCCCATGCATGCTGCTGCCTGGCCCCTCGCTTCCTCTCCTGCTCTGGGCAGTTGCCCTGGGCACCTACCGAGTGTACTGGTTGTTCCATAAGGTTCTGCCCATCTTATGGCCAGGGAAAACTTGGAACAGACAGGCAGACGCAGAAAGAGAGGCGATGACCCCTGTGCGGTGAAGTTGGAGGGTTCTGGGAGGACACCTCCCCTGCCGCACATTCACTCCAGTCGGCTGGTCCACCAGCCGTTCCAGCATTAGGAATACGGGACTTCCGAAAGTGGGGAAGGACATTGCAAGTGGCCCGGGATGCAGTGCAGGGCAGCACCCCCGACAGCAGCTAGTCTCCCCTCACAGACCCGGACCCGGGACGGGACGCTCAGCCCCTCAGGAAGCAGTTTGTCACCCTGAGGCTGCAGTGGCTGGTGGGAAGTTCCTGAACCTGAGCCTCGCCCTTCCTTTGAGGACGGCAGGGGCTGTGAGGCTGTGACGATTCAGCTGGGCTTCCCTCCTGTCCTGGGAGCTCCTGAGGCCTTCAAGGGGGGCTCGATGCTCACACTCTGGGAAAACAGTGTGACAGTGCACGAACCTCGGGCCTCGATCTGTGTGTCCCAAGTCACAGGGAGCAGAGGCCAGCACTCCCAGCTGGAGACCCGTCAGGGCTGTTTCTCTAACCCGGTTCCAGGGCCGCAGGGACCTGGTGAGGAGGCGGTTATTAAGGAAGCCGCTGGCAGGGGCTCTGCAACTCAGAGGTGAGCTGGGGTCCTCTTTGCTTGTCTGGGTGACCCCTACGAGCAGCAGAAAGGCCTCTCCTGGTTCTACCCTGTCCCCCACCCCCCCTTTCTTCTACCCCCTCCAGCTAAAAGCATCCTCAGGTGTTTGGTATGAGCCCCTGGGCCTGCAAGCCACCCTCCACCCTCACTGCTCAGCCAAGGCCCACTACCACCGCGGAAGACCTCCCGTCTGCGGACAGACTTCCCTCACACGCCGGGTCTGCCGGGCTTTCTGGGGCTGTGGCCTCTGCTCACATGTGCTCCCCGGCCAGAGGGCAGGGCCCTGGCTCACAGGACATGCTCAGCCCTGTCTTCTAAAACCTTCATGATCCTCCCACCCCTCTGGCAGCAGGGTGACATTCTGCCCATTGTACACAACATGAGACTGAGGTAAGAGGAAGAGACGCAGCACGAAGAACCCAGCTTCAAGGTTCAAGCCCTTCAGGACCCTCATCCGCCAAATGGGGACAGAGCTGAGGATGATGCTTCATCTTTTGGTGGGTTGTTGAGGATTCAGTGAGTGAAAACACTTAGCCCCGGGCCTGGCTCATCATGAGCACTTGGCAAGTGCAGTACCTCCCGGGGCAGGGTCCCCACGAGGCACGAGGCGGCGCTTGGGCTCTGCCAGACCCCTGACAACACTGGTATGACCTACACCACTGCACCTGACCTGCAGCACAGTGGGTGGGAATGGCCGGGAGTCTCAGGCCAGGACTACAGCCCGGCCCGTGTGGCCGGGCAGGGACCTGAGTGAAATGGGAAAGTGCTGAGCTCCTCTGAGGTGGGAAGGCAGACTCAGCAGTTCTGGCCTCGCTGGGATGGAGGGCTGCAGATGATGAGGGATAGTGTTAAAAGGGAAGCTTCTCTGTAATTGCTCACTTCCTCCCCGCCTCCCTAGCTTTAAAGGGCCAGCACTCAGCGTTTGCTGGAGGGGAAGCCAGGGTTTTCCCTGCCTGCCTCCCATCAGAGCTAAACGACAGAGCTTTCCATTTCTTACCCAGATGTCTACTGCAGTCCTCTGCTTCACGATGCTCATTGTCCTTGCTTTTCAGGGGCCAGGTGACTCAGGACTCTGCAGTCACTGGGTGTCATGGTTTCCCTGCCAAGTGCCCAGGTATCGTGGGGGCTGGGTTCAAATCCTACACAAGTCCTGCCTCAGCTCAAGGGAAGCCATGCACTCCCCAGCCATCGTCTCAGCTAGTCCTCACAAGCCCCCCCCCTGACCCGGTGCCCAGCTCCCTGCACTGCAGGCTGGCACCCACATGTGCACCCACAGCAAGCACTAGATGCCCAGCTGGAGTCAGCCTGCCCAGTACCCCTCCCCCAACTCCCCGTCTTCGGGGAACCATCCCTGCTTTTCCCCACAGGAACCTCACTGCAGCAGGGCTGACTCCCCCAGTCTCAGGTGGCCATGGGACCTGCACCTGGCCAATGAGAGGGAGCACTGAGATTGCTTCCACGCTGGGCACACGGCCCAGGCTAAACCGATAGGACTGCATTGTAGTCTGTGGTCTGGAGCTGATGGGAAGAAGCTGTGGTTCTTCTGGACGTTTGGATGCAACACTGGAGCTTCCAGGGGCCCTGACAGCAAGGGAGCCCATTGCAGCCGCCACCGGAAGGAGCATTTGCGCCCCGAGACCCGGAGCACCTGAAGCGCACGTATTTGCAGGCGCTCACTTATATTAGCTGAGAAATCGCCCCCCTCTCTTTTGCTTAAGCCAATTGGAGCTGAGTTGGTGTCATTTGTACCCAAAAGGAACTTGACTAATCCAAGTATAAAAACATTGAAAAGGCAGGGACAGAGGCCCATGGTGCAGTTGGAGGGCCATGCATTTGGTCTGATGGTCACCCATGAGTCAGTTCCCTGGGGACAGCGGTTTGATTAGTCAGTCACAGTCCACCCCTTGTCCTTGGCACCATCCAGACCTCACCAACAGCAGGTGCCAAGCCTCACAGGAACCCAGACACGCGCGGCAGCCCAGTGCGGTCAGGAAGGGTGGGTCATTTTGGCCTGACTCGCTCTTAGTGCTACACGAGCGCTTCCTCGGGTCCTCAGGCTTCCTCTGTGAAGGCTCGTGGATGGATGGGCCAGAACAAATATCAAGCTCTCAGGCACCTATACTTAGCGGCTGCAGAGAGGCCTCTCTGGGGACCCAGGCAAGCCTGGCAGCCCCATCCTCCAACCCCGGAAAGGTGGGCAGAGGCTGTGGGATCTGACAAGCCAGACTCAGAGAAAAGGGAAGCAGGAGGGGGGTGCGCAGGAGAAGAAAGCACTACTTCAAAGCTCACGAAATTGCAGCAAATTGAACTGTCCAAGATGAGCCCTGGCTGTTTCCTAAATTATGCAGATTTGTGCAAATGTTATGCAAATTAGCCACATGGAGGTGGCAGGGAGCAGTTGCTGACAACCTGGCTCTGCAGCGTCACTGTCAGTCAGCTTCAGCCCCTTTAGGGAAGGGAGGAGCTGCCCCTTGCAGGGCAGCAAGAGGCAAGGGACGCCCTCTGCACTGTCCCAGCTTCCTGCCACATCTTCCCTCTGGGGGTCCTCCCCAAGGTCGGGTCCTCCCAGTCAAGCCTCCGTACCCTGCCTCTGCCTTGGACTGCCAGCTCACAGATGCCACTGCCAGCTCAGTCTGCCTTGTTACCTGGCCCAGCCCCTTTCCCCCATTGTACAGGTGAGGAGATAGAGACCCAGACCAGGAAAGAGACCTGTGTGGTCCCTTGAGAAACTTGATGGACCCAGTATGACCCACCCACCCACCACCTCCCAGAAGAGTGGGCCTGCAAGTTCAAAGTAAGCAGCCATCCAGCCCCGTCCTACCTCTCCTCAGGCCCTAGGGATCGTTCCTGACCCGCACTGTACCTAGATGCCAACATATGTGCTCTGGGTCTCTGCGACAGGGTCAGTTATCATAGAATTGGGGGCTAAAAGCCCACAAAGTTGGAATCCTGGAGACTGAGGACTGGATGAAGCCTGAAATGCTGTGTCTGAGCCCTGTTCCCAGAGAGGCGGGGCCTTCCCCAGTAAGCCCCACCGGGATGGCCACAGCCCCTGCCTCTTCTCAGAGTCTTCCCATCTCCCAGTCACATTGACGACAACACTACAAACATGCCGCCTCTGTGTTGAGTAGTTGCTTTGGGCCAGACACCATCAGAAACAATTGGGAGCCTCACAACAGTCCTGAGGGTTACAATGTACTTTTATTCCCATTTCATAGACAAAGGGACTGTAGCACAGAGAGGCAGAGTCAGCTATACATGGTCACACAGCTAGTAAGTGATGGTAAGGCGGCAGGGTTACCTGGGAGTGTCTGGCGCCAAAGCATGTGCTTAGGAGACCAGCTCGGTGCAGTCTCCCTCCAGCTCCTCTAGGAAACCGGCCCTGACTATGTGATGCTAAAGCTGTCTGCTAATGTTGGGGCCTCATTCGTGGGCAGATCCAGGCCTCAGGGCTGCTTCTGTCCCGGAATTTTGGCTGCCGCAGAGTCCAAGCCCTGTGGCTCGGCCTGGAATTTGTCCACCAGGCCTGGCGTGAGCTTGCTTGTCAGAGTATGTCCCCAGTGTGGACCAGCAGAGCTGGGTCCCCACGTCACCTGGACAGCAGAGGTGTCCAGCACCCGCTACAGGCAGCCCTGGTTCCCACAGTGGACGCCCACTCCCTGACCAGTTCCATTGGACGAACAGCGGAGACACTTATCCATGCACCACCCCCACTCCTCTCAGCACCTCCTGCCGTCTGAGGTAGGGGCCAGCTCTCCTGTTCTTTGTCCCCAGAGTCCAGGAACCCTCAGAGCGCACCCGGACCTGGGCCTCCCAGGATGCCTTGCTCTTTCCTAGGACTGGAGAGGCTCGGATTCAGCCCGTAACGTAGATGGGTTACTAAGTTGGGTAGAGATGGGGCTCTAACTAGGGCCCAGCTTCATCCCTTGCTCCAGGGACTCTCTGGAGTCAGTGCTTTAGAGGACAGAGGTGGGTGCTCTTTTGGGATTGCAGACGCCTTCGAGCATCTGAAGAAAGAAAGCCCTAACACAGAGAGCGGAAGGAACGAGCAAGGAAGGCCTTGGCGCCACACACCTAGCCACCCGGGCGCTGGCCATTCGGCTCGCCCTTTGACCCCGAATCTGGCCTCAGGGTTGCTGGCCTGGGCACATCCTGAGCCCTGCCACACTCTGTCAATGCCCATCCAAATCCCAGGGCCTGCTTCTACCTCAGCCAGGTGACCTCAGGATGGAGTGAGCTTGGGCAGCCTCGGTTGGCCTCATGGTAGCCCTGCTCTCCCAGGAGAGGTCTCTAGTCCATCTGTCACCACTGACCTCTTACCTGCCTGCTTCTAGATGGCAGGTAGCTGTGGGGCTCCAGACCTGGCATCTGCAGGCTAGGGCTGGAAGGCCAGGGCGGCAGTCAGGAGAGGCAGAGGCTGTGTGGCCTGGGGCAAGTCACCTCACCTGAGTGTCAGCATCTGGAAACAGAATCATTGCTACCACACAGGACTGATGCACAATAGTGTTCAACCCCCAGCACAGTGCCTGGCACACAGCACACACTCAGAGAACACGGATGCCCGGCTCCTTACCCTGGCTCGTGACCGTGCATGGTGCACAAGTCCCAGTCCAGCCTCAAGCTCCTCTCTGACATTCTGGTTTGCTGTCTCCTCCTAGCCTCCACCCACAGAGCCTCGAAGCTTCTCCCTCTGGAGAGAGGGGTAGTAGGGTGCATGGGGTGATATGCGGGCATCTCACACGCATTTGCCCTTGGGCCCGGCCTTCTGCTTCTCCCACAGCAGGAAGCGTGCCTGCAGCCCTTCCTACGCAGGGGCCGTGAAGGATCAGACACGCTCTTTTAGTCAGGTGGGCCCTGTGCTTCTGGGACCTGAGGGGAGGTCTGAGTGAGGCCAAGAGGGCAGGATCATCAGGGATGGTCCCGGTAGGACTGGACAGCAAAAACCGGAGACAACTGGAATGCCCACGGCTAGGGGGATACTCAGGGGATTAAGGCCCCATCTTTGTAAGAAACACCTGGATGCAGTTAAAAAAGTAAAGCAGATCTACATATAATAACAGGAAGAAACCACGTAAGCTACGGGGGGAAGTAAGTTCCAGAGTAAAATATACCTAGGGGATCCTGTTTATATTGTCTGTGCATATGTAGATACTTTGTGCATAAATATAACACGTGGGGGAAGGTCTGCAGCACATCCAACAATAGTAGTAAATGGTGAGGGGTGTGCAGTGGGAAGAAACTTCCTGTGTGATATGCTTGTATATTGTTAGTTTTTGTGGTGAAAATGTCGTCCTATATTCATATTACACGACTATATTTTGAAATATTCTTAAGGCCACACGACCATAAAATTAATACACATAATATACATAATATATATGTGTAGACATACACATATACATTTCAATAGGCTGGACAGTGGTCAAGAGGCCCTGCTTGGCTCCATTCTGGCCACACACACACACGCACACACACACACACACACATGTACACACATATGAGCACACACACACCCTCCACCCCCTGCTGCCCCAGCTCCCCTGGCTCCACCCCATCACAGCCAAGCTCATTAGTTCTGAGCTGCCCTTAGTCCTGACCTCAGGGTTGTGGATATGTCAGCTTTGTTTTCACAACTTCCCACCAGCCATGTTCTCACAGCTTATCAGACTTGGAGCCTAGCAGTTTCAGAAGAAGCAGCCATGGGGCAGGGTCAAGTTCGGTTTCAGAAGAAGAAGCCATGGGGCAGGGTCAAGTTCGGTTTGAGGAGAAGAAGCCATGGGGCAGGGGGAAGTTTGGTTTGAGGAGAAGAAGCCATGGGGCAGGGGCAAGTTCGGTTTCAGAAGAAGCCATGGGGCAGGGGCAAGTTTGGATGAGACCTGGGTCCTGACCCTCTTAGTCCCATGGAAATAATGGAGCCTTGCTTCTGCTGTCGAATGAGGAAGAAAGAGCCCAAACCCAAGCTTTTTCCTGTGTCTGGGGTACTGGGTTGGGGGAGGGGAGAGGGGAAAGGGAAACCGGCACTGCACTCAGGGGGCTGGCTCTGGGAAGCCTCAGAGGGTCCCTTGAGCATCAGCAGCACTGGGACTTGGTCATTAGTCACACTTCTCATTTTCCAGATCAGGTAACTGAGGCTCGGGGGTGGGGCGGGGGTGGAGGCTCGACTTGCGCAAGTGCGCCTTTGCAGAACTTCTGTCCAGCCCAGAGGCTCGCCTCTGTGTCCTCCACCAACTCCCAGAGAAGCCAGAGCGTCCAGCAAGAGGCTGACTGGGCAGGAGCAGCCAGGCCCACAGGACCCCGCACAACAGGAACGCACGCATCCCAGCAGTGGCCCAGGGATCAGATTGACTTTCTGGCTAATCAAGCCAAATTCCGTGAACGCTACAACTCCAGACTGAGAAAATCCATCAGGGTTTCATAAATATTTGAAAGTGCCCGATTGATTATGACTGTGTGATGGCAGCAGCCGTGGGCTTGCGCGGGGGCGGGGACAGACAGCGTTCCTTACACCACGCAGGCCTCCCCGTCACTTAGTTGTCCATTCAGATGCTGGTCACACTTGCATTTGCCGATGAAAACCTGAGAAGTCACACGGGAGACTAAAAACAGGCCTTACAGAGTGGGGAGTGGGAGGGAGCGCTTTTATGTCATACTGTTTATTTTTGCTATTTGATGTGTAAAGGTAAAATGTAAAGGTTCTCCCTTTCCAAAATACTCCCTAAAATGTTGAGCTGCTCCTGGGATCCCTGTCTCCCTCGCCCTATGGGCTGCAGTGGAAGCTCAGGTGTGCTGGTGGGCCTGCCTGGGCTGGCCGGCTGGACACACCAGCTTCTCTGACAACTCTCGGCTTGAAGTTGCTTAGTGCCCGTCTGCCTGTGGGCCTGCGAGCTTGGGCGGGCACAGAGTTCGGTGAGCAGGTAGGTATTAAGTGATCCTGAATGTCCTGGGCAGAGGGCAATGCAGGGGCATGCAAGTGCATTGGTGGTGGGTAGGATCCTAGGACTGCTTCTGGGTTTCCTGCCCCCCATGCCGCTGGGCTGGTCTTCATGACCAAGGGCTGTGGGCCTCTCAACTGTGCAACAATGCATTCAGGCTGAACAGGCCCTCAGGGATCATGCAGTCTCCCTCACAACCCAATTTTACGGATAAGCAAACCAAGGCCCTGAGAGGAGGAAGCTGCCCAGCATCGAAAAGCATGTCAGAGGCAGAGTTGGACCTGGAATATGGTGTACAAGCCAGACTTCATTCAACAATGAAGTGAGGCCTCCTTTAGCAGATGTCCCCAGTCAGGAGCAGGATCCTTGGCCTGGAGGTTCTGCCGAGAGGCAAGGAGGCTGCAGCCAGATCCTGTCCAGGGTCCCCAGCATCCAGCTAGAGGTTGCTAAAGTACACAGCTCTCTCTGCAGCCCCAGGCCTCTGCAGACACTTGTTCCAGAGTGCAAGGGGCCTCCCCTCTTCACTCCTGGGGCCCTCGGGCCTCTATCCCTAGCAGAGCCTGATGAAGATCGGGGAGCCCCACCCCTTCCAGGGCAGCTAGGGGTCAGTCTGAGGGCCTCAGACAAGACCTGTGGCCCAACCCCAGGGTGGTGGGTGCAAGTTCAGCTACAGGGGCAGGAAGACAAAGGATCCCTGCCGTGGGGGTGGGAAATACTGGTGGGAATTCCCTGGGGAAGGAGGCTGAGCTGGACCTTAGGAGGTTGCTACTCACACTGCAGCTGTGGGTCTAACCCTCCCACTTTGCACCTGTACACGCACATGCATGTGAACACATGTTCAAGTCCATGCAACACAATGAGCACATGCATGCATGTTTGAGCCTATTTTATATGCACTCGTGTATGTAGAGGAGCGTGGAAAAGAAGTGCACATGAGCAAGCATGTCCCCACACACAGGTGGACAGCAGCAGCACACAATGAAGCCAGGGCTCAGGGGCCTGGGGTTAGGCCCCCATGCACAGGTGCACAAGCAGCGGCACACAATGAAACCAGGGTTCAGGGGCCTGGGGTTAGGCCCCCATGCACAGGTGGACAGCAGCGGCACACAATGAAGCCAGGGCTCAGGGGCCTGGGGTTAGGCCTCCACACACAGGTGCACAAGCAGCAGCACACAATGGAGCTTGGGGCCTGGGGCTGGTGCTCTGGGGCCCCAAAGCCCAGGCAGGACCTCCATCACACCCTGCAGGGTCCTTGAGTCCTCAGAAAGGGTGCCTGGTGACCAGGCAGAGCTTGGGGCTCTGGCAAACCAGGGCTTTTACCTCTCAGCTCAGGGCCCCCCAACCCATGTCTTAGGAGGAGAGGGAAGCGGGAGGGCAGGGCCTGGCACAGCTCACACGCGCGCACTGCCTTACATGTCCCTGTGTGGGGTGTGGGCTGCACTGCAGGCAGAGGGCCTCCTGGGGACATTGTTCTGTGCTAATCAGTTTCCGCAGCCCATGCCCAGCTGGTGGAGATGTGAGACCCCCTGCTGCCCACTCAACACCCTGCCTGCTGGCTCTCTGTCCCTCCTGCCCAGACTGCCGTTCTTCTCCTCTGCCTCCCCTTCTGCTCTCACTGCTCTCCACCTGCAGCTCCCCCATCTCTAGGGTGAGCTCCACGGGTTTCCCTGGGTTCCCCCTTGCAATGGAGAAGGTCCCCCACCCACTGCCCTGCCAACCTCCAGGGCAACAGACCCTTGTCTTGGAGCAGGTGCCGGGTCCGGTGTCGGGGGTGGAGGGCGGCTGTCTCTGATGCACAGGGCTGCTGTTTGATGCTGCCCGCTGTTTAGTCCTCTCATATGGTGCTTAGGGCTTCCATTCTTAGTTTCCTAGCCATAGGAGGAGGAGGATTTGGTCACGAAGAATCCATTCTGAGGGTTCCGCATAGACACATGTCTCCTCTCCTCACTTCTCTTTCTCCCCACGCAAGCTTGTCATCCCTGTGGCCTTAAGAGCCACCTCTACGCACGGCAGACACATGGTCCATTTTGGGAAAGGGACCTCCGTTCACCAGCCCCTTTTGACTCTTTCTCCCTCACTCTGGGAATCCAAGGCCAGTATGCCTTTGGGATCTCTCTCCTTCCCCATTTTCTCCCTGTCCACATTGCCTCAGTCCTGTCCCAAGCCTCTGTCGTCTGTCACTAGAAAGACTGCTCCAGCTTCCTCTAGCTCTTCAGATCCCTTCTCATCCCTCTACAAGCTCCACAGACAAATGGAGATCTTTCAAACCTGTGCCTCTTACCTCATTCCTTAGAACCTTATCGCCTTTCCCGGCTCACTAGGGTGGCCTACCACGCCTGC
>PVKE010023830.1:0-24300 GCA_004027555.1 Craseonycteris thonglongyai | reverse complement strand
CCATTCTCCCCCTTCTCCAGGTAGCCACCAGACTATTGAGTGTGTCCATAATGCTGGTGCCCTTTCCCACCTCCCGTCCCTCTCTCCCTCCCCCCTCCTCCCCTTCACTCAGGCAATCACCAAGTTATTCAGTGTGTCCATAGGTCTCTGTGTCTTTGTAACTTTCAGTTTTATATTCCACCTATAAGTGAGGTCATATGTTTCCGGATTCTTTCAGTCTGACTTATTTTGCTTAATAAGATGGTCTCTAGGTCCATCCATGTTGCCACAAATGACTGTATTTCATAATTTCTTATCGCTGAGTAGTATTCCAATGTGTAAATGTACCACATCTTCTTTATTCAGTCATCTATCGAAGGGCATTTTGGTTGTTTCCATGTTCTGGTCACTGTGAACAGTGTTGCAATGAACATGTGGGTACAAACATCTTTAAAGAATAAGGTTTTCAGGATTTTTGGGTAGATACCCAGTAGAGGGATGGCTGGGTCATGTGGTAATTCCATTCATAATTTTTTGAGGAATCTCCATACAGCCTTCCATAGTGGTTGTACAAGTTTACATTCCCACCAGCAGTGTATGAGGGTTCCTTTTTGTCCACAGCCTCTCCAGCACTTGTTACCCCTTGTCTTGTTGATTATAGCCATTCTAACAGGTGTAAGATGGTATCTCATTGTGGTTTTTATTTTTATCTCCCTAATTGCTAGTGAAGTGGAGCATTTTTTCATATATCTGTTAGCCATATGTATGTCTTTATAAGAGAAGTGTCTGTTAAGGTCATCTGCCCATTTTTTAATTGGATTGCTTGTTTTTTCTTGTTGAGTTGTACAAGTTCTTTGTATATTTTAGATAGTAGCCCCTTATCAGAGGCATTGTTTGCAAGATCATGAATTGCAAAAGCTATCTTAAGAATAAAGGATAAAGCTGGGGGCATCACACTGCCTGACTTTTATCTGTACTACAAAGCCTCAGTAATCAAATCAGCTTGGTACTGGCAGAAAAACAGACCCACGGACCAATGGAACAGAATTGAAACCCCAGAAACAAACTCACAAATTTATGGACAGATTATTTTTGATAAAGGATCAAAAAATATACAGTGGGGGAAAGAAAGCGTCTTCAGTAAATGGTGCTGGGAAAATTGGAAAACCACATGCAAAAGGCTGAATGTGAACTGCGATCTCTCACCATATACCAAAACTAACTCAAAATGGATTAAAGACCTCCAAATAAGAAAGGAAACAATAAATTGCATAAAAGAAATCATTGGCACTAAACTTATAGACCTGGGATTCAGGGAGGACTTTATGAATCTGACCTCATTGGCAAGGGAAGTAAAAGCACAAATAAACAAACGGGACCTTATCAAGCTAAAAAGCTTCTGTGCTGCAAAGGAAACCATCAACAAAGCAAAGAGGCAACCAACAAACTGGGAGCTCTTTTCTTTATACCTACATCTAACAACAGAGAGAAAGAAAGAGACAGTCTCAGAGAATTGGTATATGTTGTCATAGAGTCTGATAATTAATAACTGCCATTGCTAACAGTGTTGACTATCACTTGTGCTAGACTCCCAGGAGGCCACCTTGGTAACTTTGATGGACATATGGCAGTCAGTTTCCAAAGTTTGGGATAAGTCAGTTTTCATTTTACAAGTTTGATTTTAAAGTTTTTTTTAACCATATGAGATGTTGTATCTGTGATTTTATTATCATGGCCATAATCAGTCATTTCAGTCTTCCATGAGTCAGTGCTCGCATTATGAAATTTAAAAATATGTATATATACACACACACACACACACACACACACACACATGCACACACACCATACATATTGAACTTAATTCTCCCAGAGCAGTCTACTTCCCTTAACTTAATGCTCTCCAGAGATAAAAAGGGTGAATTAAGAAATGGTGGACCTTGAAGTACCCTGTAAAGAGATAAATAAAATTTGAATTTTGAGGAATAAAAAATGAATACAGTAAGAATACAATTTAGTAACTCTATTCCAAATAAAATTTTTTCAACTTCCAACAATGAATAATTGGGATTATTTTAACTTCTGAGATTGAATTTTAGTCCTATGACTAGAGAGAGTTTAAAGAAAAAAAAAGGAAAGAGTGGCCGACCATGCCATCAGTCACCCTTGGGTGGCAAGGCTTACATAAAGAATCATATATCTTGAGCATCTTGACTCACATTCACTATGCTAGATAATATGGAAATAAAGCCTAACAGAATATGGAAATTATCCTAAAGGATGGAAAACTATGTTTAATTTTTTCCTTTATTTTTAACTTACAGCAATAAATGTAGTCATTTTCTATTTTAGAATTAGTAACCTTAGTATTCATCTGAATATTTAGTGGTGATGGAAGTTTCACATTTTAGTGTTATAGGCATTTTCTAGTGACTGATATAATAGGTTTCAGAGGCCTATTAACTCTACCTGGTGTTCACATAAGTAATCACCCACTCTGTTGTGTGAATGGATTACAATATTCATAGTGACCTGAAAATATAAAACCTTTCTCTTTCTATTAATTATTCTCTTTTGGCACATATGTGGAACATACATAATGAAGTATCAAAATTTTATCTATTTGAACTAAAGTAATATCTCTCAAAGTGATGTTCCATGGCTTAAAAGGCAATCTTCTTAGTTTTGTGTTTTAAAACAAACATATTTAGATCTATATTTACATGGGATTTTTTTTTTCTACAGGGATTTGAAAACACTTAACATGAAGTTAATTTATCTTTACAAATATATTCAGGCTTCTCTAGTTCTCTAATTAGCTCTACTCTTCTTCCTTTCTCTCTTTCTTTATTTGTTGGCTGTACACATCTCTAGAAAATGCATCATCTTGGTAAAGTAATGGTTACATAATGGTGACTACCATTTGATTCTGAGTTTCTCTTGTGCTGCCCTATCAGAATACTGAGAAAAGGCAGAGGCAGGTCACTGTGGGATTGCAATAAACATAAATTTGACTTGTCCACTGTGAGTCTTTATGAATGGAAAGAGTAGACTGTACATGTGCATGACGGGAAGTTGGAGTACTGTAAAATGAGTCTGATCAGGAGATACTGACTGGCCTAGTTAAATTCTGCTTACGTTAGATTGATTACGTATGAGAGCAGGAAGTTTTTACATAATGTATAAAGAACGTGACTATTTCAGATTAAATTTTAGAGTTATGGGTGTTAACTATAGTGCGTTTTGAGAACATGTCCCAAGGGAGAGAATAAATTATATGCATTAGAAATGTACTCATAAATGCAAACTTTATTATTTAACCAATTTTTATTGACTAGTTCCTCTGTGCCTTCTATGCCAAAATGATAGAGGTGAATAATAAAGTGTGTCCTTATATTTTGTCATCTCAAAAGCCCCAAATACTTTTTTTTTTAGATTTATTTTTGTTTTTTGACAGACAGAGAGACAGACAGAGAGAGACAGAGAGAAGGGGCAGGGTCCAGAGCAGTCTCCATAGTTGACAGCATTAGTTTTCCATATAGGTTCACTCCACAGGTGGGCACAGGGCTGCGCAGGGCAGGAACTGGGCCAGGAGCCTCCCACATAGGCCCCAGCAAGAACTGAACTTGGGGCACACCCCAGTTCAGCATGTGGATCCGCATGGGCGGGAGCTGGGACTCTATCCTCGGGCTCTGGGGCTACAAAGTGAGCACTTAACTGGCTGAGCCATCCCAGCTTACCCCCAAATACTCTTTTTTTTAATAATATATTTTTATTTATTTATTTATTTAGACAGAGAGAGAGAGAGAGAAAATTGAACTGGGGGAGCTCCCAGTTCAGCACATGGTTCCGCAAGGGCTGGGGCTGGGATTCGATCCTCAGTCCCCAGTGCTGCAAAGTGAGCGCTTAACCCACTGAGCCATCCCGGCTTCCCCCCCAAATGCTCATAAACATGGTAATATACATATACTGTCCAGAAAGTATCCAGTCATGTAACCATTCTCATTACATTGATAATGGCTAAAATTCTTCTGGACAATTATGTATTATATATACATTATATGTGTGTGTGTATATATGAATAATTTCAGTAAAACTTAAAATCTAATGATTAAAGGAGAAATTTGTGGAGTAGTTGAGATGTTCTATATCTTGATTGTGATGGCAGTTACAAGCCTATTTATAGATATATCAAAACTTAATTATATATACTATTAAAATGGGTAAATTTAATTATATATAAATTACACCCAAAGAAAGCTGATTTTAAAAACAGTAGCTTATGTTTCTTTGATAGACAAGTATGTATATTGTTACTTCAGGAAGAAGTATTATTATAAAGAATATTTTCAATATTTATTTAAGCACCAAATAAATTATATTCTGTTTGCTCTGGTGCTCTTATTGTGGAATAATTATTAAAGAGTCAATTTCAATATTTTTCCCCTCCTTCCTCCTTTTCTCTTTCCCTCTTTTTCTGTTTGAACCACATAAATAGTTGACATTATTTAATGCCCTTTCCAATAAGTCTCTACCACCCATTGATACTTTGAACTCTCTTTAATTCAATTATATCTTTCAGAAATTAAATAGTATTTTGAAAATTTAACATCTTGTTTTACTTTACTAATTTTACATTAAAAGATTCAGGTTTTCACTCTCCAAAGGCACCTAAAGCTTGACGTTTCAAAATGTAACTCACCATTGCTCCTCACAAATTCTACTGTTTCCTAAACTATGGTGAATGATATTATCATCTGCCAGTCCTGTGAAATTTCTCTGTGACTATCTTTCCTGATCCATTACATCTAAATGACATCTAATTTCAAACACTTTTATCTGGTTATGACTTCTTGTAATTGTTCTCTTATATTCATCCTTTTTTTTTTCACCTGAATTCAGACTACACTCATCTTTTGCCTAGCCTACTGTTTGTTCTACTTGTTCTCTAACCTTGTGGCAGAAAAGTGATCATTATGATATCAAATTTGTTAGCTCAGTTCCTGGAGTAATCTTCTTTTACTGACTTTTCATTGCCTACTAGTTTAGAATCCAAATCTCTTAATAAGACACATAATGTCTTTTTTGACACGGAGTTTGTCCATCTCTTTCACAATTACAGAACCCAAACATATTTAATAGTTTGGCCCCTGTTATTGACTGAATATGATCCTCCAAAATTAACATTTTAAAATCCTAATCCCCAATGTAATGGTATTAAGAGATAAAGTGTTGGGAAGCTAATTAGGTCATGAAGGCACAGCTTTCATGGATAAGATTAGTATTATTTTATAAAGCCTAGATCTCTCTCTCTCTCTCTCTCTCTCTCTCTCTCTCTCTCTCTCTTTCTGCTTTTTGCCATATAAAGATAAAATGACAAGATGGCTATTTGAAATCCAGGATGTGGACCCTCACCAAACACTGGTTCTGATGTCACCTTGATATTTGACATTCTAGCTTCTCAAACTGAGACAAATATATTTTTTTTGTTGTTTGTTTGTTTAAGACACCCAATCCATAATAATTTGTTACAGGGTTCCTAGCCTGGCATCTGATACATGATGAACACCAAACCTTGGGAGGTGCTTATAGTTCTTCATATTTTTTGTGATTCATTTAGGCTGAAATTATGATACTTCGAAAGTTTGAATATCAGACATTTAAGATCAATAAAGCCCAAAAGAGATACATGAAGAATTGGTGTTGAGGTTTTGAGGTTTTCAGAATGGGAGGAAATTGAGTAAAGGATCATAATATTGTCATCACACTTTAAGTATGAACATATAGGGGTGTTATATAAACAAATATTTACCCATGAGTACTCATGTCACAAAATTGCTTATATATCACCTTAAATATACAAATAAAATATATAATTATTTTATGTAAATAATTGAGTCTTTCTTATGAGCCACTGCCTTTTGAGTAGTGGGGAAATGTACTTTATTTTGCTTCATTATATCTATTGCATTAACATATAATTCAGAGGATTCATCTGTTCCTTTGGGCAATGCTGACTTGCTTTGTTAAAAATGCTCCATCATTCAGCTAGACTCTTCTCACTGTCACCATAATGTAAGAGGTTGGCATTTTAATCTCACTGTGCTGAGATAAGATCCGTGCATTGCCATGCTCTCTAGTATCTCTGGACTCAACTGTCTTTATACCATACTCCTTTCTTTTTCTTTTTTTTCTTTTTTTAAAGATTTATTTTATTGATTTTTGACAGAGAGAAACAGAGACAGAGAGAGACAGAGAGAAGGGGGAGGGCCAAGAGCAGTCTCCATAGTGGACATTAGTTTTCCATATAGTTTCATTCCACAGGCTGGCGAGTGGCTGCACAGGGCAAGACCTGGGCCAGGAGCCTCCCACATAGGTCCCAGCAAGAACTGAACTGGGGGCACTCCCCAGTTCAGCATGTGGGTCCGCATGGGCCGGGGCCAGGGCCGAGATTCAATCCTCGGTCCCTGGGGCTTCAAAGCGAGCGCTTAACCCACTGAGCCATCCCAGCTTTCCCTATACTCCTTTCTTTACTGCTCTCTCTTTTCATTTTAATGGTGGAACCCAGATTGGCATCTCTGTTCTGCGATGAGCATAGACTCGTGGTAGTCTCTTGTTAATTCAGCCTTTCTGAGACTCATGGTAGTTCTGTAGACATTCTAAATCATGGATTCAGCCTCCATCACATCTTCATTGTTCAAACTTCAGTCCACTTTGTGCAATTCTACTCATAATTTATCCCCAAGGATTCAAATGATAAAATGTGCCTTTCCTTATTAGCAAGAGTGATGTGATGAGAACAGTTACCAATCCCAATGCATTTGGAACCAGAGCAAAAATATTAATGGAGATACTTTTTCACATTAAATATTTAATTCATCAATCAAACTAATGTACTGTTAAATAAAATACATTGTATAATTTTACCTTAGCAATGCTACTTTCCTAATGATCTAGAAAGTTCCGTTTGAATTGAGAATTATCTGACTCCTTAAGGTTCTGCACCAAAGCTCAGTGGCACAAGTAAACTCACAGTTGGTATCCGGCCACATGCTTTGAGGGGCTTAAAACAAGCGTGTGGGTATCTCAGCCTGCATGTTGAACAAGTTGACATTCTCCTACAAGCATTTATCTTCTGCTACTCAGTAGATCCAGAGATATCAATACAGATGGCTCAATCTATCCTAAGGAGAAAAGACCCAAGGAATGAAATCTTGTAGGCTCTGTAAGAGGGCTCAGATAGAAATTTCTAAGATCCTGAGAAGGTGTGGATCCTGGATGAGTATATTACCAATAGATAAGTATGGTATACTTTATGGGATCCTTGCCCCATAAGTAGGAGTGTAGCTATAGGAAGGATAAAGAATCCTGCAAAATATTAATATTTCCCAAATTATACTAAACACCTACTTTTATTTGATGTATTATTAGTAACGTAGTTTAAGTTATCTGTTTTTTAAGAGTATTGCCAGTATTCCTTTCCTATAAAAGTATCCTATAATAAAGTTAAAATAGGCCATCTTCTATAGTGCCAATAATTTTTATAATAAATTAACATTTGAGATAACAGAGTAATATAAATCATATTATATTTGTGAAAAATCCCAAAGGCTACAAATAAAGCCTAGGTTTCCAAAATTTAGCTTTCTAACTATTAGTATTTATATAACTATTCCTTTACATAAAATCTTGAAATGCTATGATATAGCACTAAAGTGCAGATGTTCTTATTGGAAATCTAGTTCAGCATTGGATTCTTTGCTAATTAATCATCAATGTGTCTAAGGGGAGGCTACTGAAGCTCTTTGAGTGTGTGTACCTATATATAAAGCAGAGGTAATAATATGATCCTCCTAAAAAGGTGGTTGTCATATTAAAGAGACAACCTATGGAAAGTTACCTGGCCCATGGTGGGAACATTGATTACAGTTTACCTCTCTTCATTCATTTTCTTAGAATTTAAATATTATTTTGAGTAACCACTTAGCTTTGTTATAAAAGGTTAAAGTTTCTCAGCAACTTGGAAAGCCTAAAGAAATTTTGAAGTGGTGATAAAGAGGAAAAACAGAACTATAAACGGCATTGGTGGCAATGAATGTAAAACAGAAAAAATACTTGAACTTTCATTCATGCATGTGCATATGCCCACAAAACCCAACATACTCACAAATAAAATGTCATTAAAAATAGGAGAGGTTACTTATTATTTTTGTGGGATCAATTGAACTGGACTACTATTATGACAAATTTAAGAACAAAATATTTTTACTAAAATTTTGAAAATTATTATTAAAATAATACATAATGCAACTTGAAGTGTTTATTTTTTACTTCGTAGCAAGCTTTGTTATGTATAACTTTAACAAAATTTATTTTGTTAAACAAAATCTATAAACCTTAGTGATCAGGAAGGATTACAAACACAATCTGAGATAATATAATCAAGCCCTTTTTGAATGTTGTGTTTCTGGTTTTGCTAAATTTATGTTAGAAGAATTTCAAAGAATGAGGAAAGTCAAGAATATTATGGTAAAAAATAAAATGTAAGTGATAATTAAAAAAAATATTTAGAAGGCGTTGATAAAAGACTAAATTGATATTAAAATTAAAAAAATATTATAAAGTAGATTTTCAAATTCAGTATAATCTACCAACACATTATTGATTAAATTTTAGATGACAATATATAAAGTATTCGAGTGAAATAAAACCGCATGACAGATTTAGTGGTGGTCATTTTTACTTTGATTTTAGCTTATATTCAGTTTTAAAGATCTGGTATTTAGAAGATGTTTCCTCTCTACTATTATGACTAAAACATTTTTAACCTTAATTTTGTCTCTGTTCAAAGAACTAACTTTTTAACACTTCTACAATCACAAATTGAAATGATTTTTGAAAAAAAGCTTCTCTGAGTATTATTTAAAAGGCAAATTTTTAAAAACTTTGGATATCAGTTAAGGTCTGTACATTTATTGCATTTTTTTTTTTTTACTTTATAAAAATTTTATTATTAAATTTCTTGGTATGACATTGGTTAGTAAAATTGTATAGGTTTCAGGTGTATGTTGTCTGTGTATTGCATCACATGCTTATTACTACCTAGAGTTAGTTCTCTTCCATCACCGTATGTTTGAACCCCTCTTCCTCCTCCACCATTCCTCTCCCCTCTTACCTTCTGGCCACCACTAAACTATTGCCTGTGTCTATGAATTTTTGATTCTTTGTTTGTCTTGTTTCTTTGTTGTTTTCAATTTTAAATCCCACATATAAATAAAGTCATGGTTCTTGACTTATTCTGTCCGACTTATATCTCTTAGCATGATAATCTCAAGATCCATCCATGTTGTCACAAAGGGCAGTATTTAATCTTTTCTTATGGATGAGTAATATCCCAGGTGTATATGTACCATGTATTCTTTATCCAGTCATTTATGGAAGGATCCTTTGGTTGTTTCCATGCCTTGGCTACTGTGCAATATTGCTGCACTGAACATTGAGGTCCGTATATCTTTGAAGACAAAATTTTCAGATAATTTGAGTAGATACCCAGAAGACAGATTGCTGGGTCATATGGAACTCTATTCTTAATTTTTTGAGTAGCCTTCATACTGTCTTTCATAGTGACTGTGTGAACTTTAATTCCCTCCAGCAGTGTGTGAGGGTTTCTATTTCTTCACAGCCTTTCGAATATTTGTTATTTTTTGTCTTGTTGATGATAGCTATTCTAACAGGTGTGAGGTGATATATCCTTGTAGTTTTGATTTGCATTTTTCTAATTGCTAGTGAAGTCAAACATTTTTTCATATATCTGTTGGCCATTTGTATGTCTTCTTGGGAGAAGTGTTTTTTCAAGTCCTCTTTCCATTTTTGTTGCTGTTGAGTTATACGAGTTCTTTATATATTTGGATATTAACCTCTTATCGGATGTGGTGTTTGCATATATCTTCACCCATTCAGTTGGTTGCCTATTTTATTTCATTTTGAGTGCATTGGATTAATTCAATTTTAAAATGTAGCATGTGATATTGTTTTAAGGAAATATTGTTTTAAGGAAAGAAACCTCACAAAATAGAATTGTTGTACCCTGATATGTGCTTTTATATTGTGATTTTCAAAATATTTTGTTATAGTTTCAACAAACAAGCAAAACCCTAATCTATATTACTCTCTTTGTGCTAAAGAAAGAATTTTGAATTTGTATATTGAAGTAAAAACAAAAAGAGATTAGTCTGATGGTGCTTTGCTCAATCATGGCTATTTGTAGGTTGACTTTGAAACTTTATAGGAGAATGTGTTTCTGGGCAGACATGCTGGTAAACCTGTTTCTGTTGCCAGGAATGTAAGATGGCAACCCAAACTTTCACCTTTGTGAACCTCATTTATCATCCTGTCACTGAACCATCTTTTTGCAATTTCATCCTGAACCAGAATTTAATGGCACAGAAAGAAATCTGGCCATCAAACTGTAGCATATGAGCAAGTAAATGGCCCAACAGATAAACAGGCCCTTCTCCCTGGTTTAGGGGTTTGAAGCCCAATAATCATAATTGCGGTTTAGACTAATAGAAGAAACTATGTCCAAATGAGAAACATTTCAAATGTTAGTGTGGATTTAGATTTTAATACCTTCTGTCACATTCCATCACTGTTTGCTCGAGCATTTCTCAATCTACCCTCCTAACAACAAAATAATTTTTGCATTACTCTTTCATTTATAGTGCTGATTATTTTCAGAATTTGGTTTTCTATTCTCTCCACCATAAACCAGTCTCAAATTTGCAATTTAATAAATGATCAGTAAAAATATAGATGCTTAGGTGCTTCAGTTTTGAAATATTTGAGATGATTTAGTATAATATTTACTTTTACATGTTTTTTTTTTATCTTTCAATCATATAAAGCTCCATTTCAGTCTTAACTAGAATATTACATTTTGCAAAAGTAATATTGACTATGTCATTAATTTTTAAACCTGGACAGTAAATATAAAAAGTACATAAATTAAAGAAAGTTTCTAATGTTGAGCTATGAATGAGTGATAAATATGGTCTGTGAATGGGACTATCCAGAAGAACTTTGCTGCCATGAGACAAAAAGCATCCCTTACATAAAGCCAGAGATGTTGGTCTTCTAATGGTACATTCAACACTGTGGTGGGGTGTGACAAACTGAGAAGTATGCTAATAACATGCATCCAAAAAATATTTAGTGTGGGCCTCTATTGTGATATCATCAATTGGAATGTGCAGTTTGGTACTGCCATAGAATGTTGGCATAGACCTGTTGTTTTTCTCTAGTTGTCTAAGGCATTGACGACAGAGCAGTGAATCTTCCTGCGGGAAAGATAAAATGACTGTAATCAAAATTAAAAGCTATTTCAGATATTTTTGTTTATTGCTTATGATTATAGGTTCTGCTATCAAATTTAGTGTATTATATATATACATATGAATACATGTGTTTATTATATTTTACTTCTATAATGCTATCTTGTAGTAACATATTTAAAATATAACCCTTATATTTCTTCTAGAAGAGTCAACTTTCTTATTATTTTATTACTTTTATGACATACCATTGTAACTATGTTAAAATAATCAAACAAGGAAGTCATTGGCAGCCTACTAAGCAAACCCAAAACCTAATCCAGAGTCAATGCACTAGGATTCAAAAAATAAACAAAAATGTGAGAACAACTAACCACAAACAGCCAAATTAGGCTTTCCTAATAGGATAATTGCTTAAGCTCCAGTGACTCAAATAATATTTTTGTTTTGCTTTTCTGTCTTCTTTATAAAAACCTATCCCCTAGCTTTTGTCAACAGAGTTCCTAACCACTTTCAGTTTGGTGCTGTACAATTTGAGTGGGTTTGCTCCAATAAACTCTTGAAAATTTTAATGTGCCTTAGTTTATCTTTTAACACTATCAATATCTCTCAGATAAAAGGGATTCTTTCTGGAGAGCTTCCAACATTTTCTCTTTTACCTGTGATGTAAGTCTAATTCTCTTTTGTTATTATAAATTATAAGCAAAGTATGAGTATTGGTGTTAATCCATTATCATAATAGAACCTAGGCATTGATATTTATTTTGGTTGCCATATCCAATGTACAAAATCCAAAATACATTTTCATAACAGCTTACACTGGATACATTAAATGAGTACAAGTTTTAGAGGCTTCTTGGCTTAATAGACTCTATTAGTACAAAATAATAACTGGCTACCATCCCTCCTTGAGAGTTAGCAAGGTAGGAAGAAGAAAATACCTTACATCTTAGAAATTATTTTATTAATATTGTAGTAATCTCATACATGACATCACATATTTCCACTTGAATCTTTTCATTGTATATTTCCCTTGACTCTCCTAGGACAGTATGGTTAATTTTAGAAAGGAAATTCTAATTCCATAAATTCCTTACAATAATAAAGGGCAATACAGTGACCAAGCTTTTGCATCTTCTGTAGTCTCCCTTCCCACCACTGCTTCAAAGAAGTTCACAGTCTTATACCTTGAAAACCACTTTCAGTTCCTGGAATGGGCTGTGATTCTTTTGTTCATGTTTTGATGACTTTTATTCACATTGTTCCCTATTCTTGGAATACTCTTTCGTTCCTACTACACTTGGACAGTTTGATATTATTGTCCCTAAGAGCTAAAATTTAGTTTTAGTAAAATATATACATATTTGAATTCTTCATTGAGTTTATTGCTCTGGACCTCAAATGAATATTCTTTCTATGTGCCTACTTAATACTCTTAACTTACTTACTAAATAGTAGTAGCCTTTTACATGTTTCAATTTTACTTATCACAACAACCCTATTCAATAAATTACTGTAATTATTATCAGTTATTTTTTATATGATAAAACTAAAGAAATGAAAATTAAATACTTGCCTATGTTCTCACAGCTAGCAAATGATAGAATGAGTTTTGAAGATAAGAGGTCTAATATCAGAGTCCATACCAGTGCTATTCAGTAAAAATCTAATGTGAGTTTCAGGTGCAATGTAATTTCTAAAATTTCTAAGAACACCTTAAATACTAAAAAAAAAAAAAAAAAAAATTAAAATTAATTGTATTAATAGACTTTGATTAATACAGTATATTCCAAATACCATTTCAACATATAGTCAGTATTTAAACACGCGGTATTTTATATATTTTTTGTACAAAGTCTTTAAAATGTCATATATAATTTATGCTGACAGTGTATCTCGGTTCATACTAATGTTTTACAGCACACATGGCTAACTGTTGCCTTTAGTTGATAGCACGTCTTCACTCTTAATCACAGTTCTCTTCTTTGTATTGCATTAGTTTTATTTGCCTATATAGCCCATTGAACTGTGAACTTTCTCACTGAATGAGGGTGTGTTATTCATATTTTTTTTATCCACAGCACATAGACTTATTAGTGCCTGGTATGTAGTAAATAATAAATATATACGCATTTATTGAATTTTGTTGCTGAACTATTGCAATCTTTTCAATGTTTAGTGATTTATGGATATAATTTGTTTTCTTTGAGTTGAAACTTTAAGAGATTCAAAACACTTACCAAATTTCTAACAGGCATGCATTTGCCACTCTTGAACAGGTCATGAAAGAAGATTGAGAAGACATCTGGGAAAATGGTTCTAGCTCTTAGGGACAACAGGATATATGGAAAGTACCATTTTAAGAGTGTGTGTAGGGGAAGCTGGGATGGCTCAGTGGCTTAAATGCTCATTTTGCAGGCCCAGGGACTGAGGATTGAATCCTGGCCCCAGCCCATACAGACTATATGCTTAACTGAGGTGTACTTCCCATGTGGGAGGCCCCCAGTTCGGTTCTCACCCCACCCACCCATTTGATCCTTTGCTCAAGGGGGAATCCCTCCCATGCGGGAGGCCCCCAACCCAGTTCCTGCCCTGCATGTCCCCCATCCACCTGTGTGAAACAAAACCATGTTGAAAACTGATGATGTACAAACTATGGAGACTGTTCTGGGCCCTCCCCCTTCTCTCTGTCTCTGCCAAAAACAATAAAATAAATCTTTGAAAAAAGAGTGTGTGTAAATGCTGCATCTCATTAAACTATAAATAAATATAATACATAAAAACATGGTCTAAAAGTGTTTGAAAAATTTTGTTATAATTGAATACTGTGCTCTATTACATTTGTTTAGTGAAAACACTGGTCTGAATTAGCAGTGTGACATCATGTTCCATAAAATCATGAGTAAAATTATGCCTTGTACATAGAAGGTATAGTAGATACATAATAAATATTTTCTCTCTGTGTGTTTAACCATGAGTAGTAACCTCAACTTCTACAGGTGTTTATTATTTATTTGAAATCCTATCCAATTTGACATCAGTTTGGACAAGCTGGAGCAGTTCCTCAAAATGGACTCTATTATAGTTAAATGATCCATCTGCTTTTACCAAATGAAAAGACTTCCCTTGGTGCTAATCAAAGAGTGAGAGGGCTCCTTAACTAAAACCAGATGCGAGCTTAATATCAACCTTCTATTCAGCCCAATTACATTTTTGGCAACCTATGAGGTGCATGAGGTAAACATTTGTAGCAATTACCAATATCTGTCTATTTTTTATAATGGGAAAGAATAAACTTCAATGGCTTCCAGAGGTTCTCTGACTGATTGCCATTGAGAATATGTAGGAGTGTAAAGAGTATAATTTTATATAGCACTCTGAAATCAGCTAACTTTATATCTACTTTTTTTTTCTAAGATTTATTTTATTTTTTGACAGAATCATAGAGAGAGACAGACAGACAGAGACAGACAGAGAGAAGGGGGAGGACCCAGAGCATTCTCCATAGTTGTATGTCATCAGTTTTCAACATGGTTTTGTTCCACACAGGTGGGTGGGGCCGCGCAGGGCAGGAACTGGGCTGGGGGCCTCCTGCATGGGAGGCATGGCCCCTTCAGCCAGGGTCTGAACCGGGGGCCAAGAACCAAAATGGGAGCCTCCCACATGGGAAGCACATCTCAGTTCAGCATATGGGTCTACACAGGCTAGGGTCGGGATTCGATCCTCAGTCCCTGGGGCTTCAAAGTGAGTGCTTAACCCACTGAGCCATCCTGGCTTCCCCTATATCTACTTATATTAGATCATAAAGATTTTATCAAATGAACTAATGTTGTTTTAGGGCAATGGTTTTTGTCATATGTAGAAATTGATACTTTTCATGTGACATTTTATGTACAGAATTTCAGGTATGGATATGTGTGTACATTTTCTGGTAATACTTGGAGATTGGTATATCATTGACTCCCTCATAAAACTATTGTGGAAGAGAGAGAGAAAGCTTTTTACTGATGGCCTGTATGTTCAGAAAAGACCTAGAGGGGAAACCGGGATGACTCAGTGGGTTGAGCGCTCACTTTGCAACCCCAGGGACTGAGGATCGAGTCCCGGCCCCGGCCCATGCGGACCCATGTGCTGAGCTGGGAGCTCCCCCAGGTTCAGTTCTCTCTGTCTCTGTGTGTGTGTCTCTCTCTCTCCCTCTCTGTCAAAAACAATAAAAATAAAATAAATAAATAAATAAATGGCAAAAATAAAAATTAAAAAAACAGAAAAGACCTAGAACTGGATTCTCAGTGGGATGTGTGTGTGTGTGTGTGTGTGTGTGTGTGTGTGTGTGTGTGTTTTGGGGTTGAAGTTTCTGGAGTGGAATGGAATTCAGGGTGCTATGAAATGATAAAGTCCTTGAATAAAGGAATGACTAATCCTGTATTTGGCCAGCATTCTTAGACCTTAAGTCTTCGGGTAGATCATTATACAAGTGGAATACCAATTATGAACACATGCAACTCTGTTATTCACTAACTGACCATAACCATGAAAGTGAAATCCTTTCTTAAATTGCAATCAATTTTTCTCAACATTTAAGTGAAACCATGTTTCCTCACAAAAATCTAAATCTTACCACCGAACTGCTCTAAAAATTAAAGCAAAAACTTTATAGGAGAAGAGAGGAAGGTGAGAAGTTATAAGTCTTCTTGCCTCTCAGCCAGGCTCTGATGGGTTCAATCCATGGAGATAAGAATTCACAAAGACACCAGAGACCATGTGAATCTGTGCTTCTTAGCAATTCAGTGACAGAGATCCTGAAAGCAAAGAAAGAACTATACGCCAACTATGACCTTTGATCCCCTCACATTGGTAATAGTTCAGTTTGGTGTATACAAATATTGTTTCTAAATATGAAGTGTCCTCAAGGAGCTATCATAATACTTTCCATAAAAACAAATTTTATTTGGTATATATCCAAAGGATAGTGGACTCTCATTTTATTAAATGTCAATACATCTCTCCATTACTAAAAAAAAGAGATGGTAGAAGTAACAATTATAGATTTTATGTGAAATACTCGATCACAGTAAGAAATCTGAATACTACTTCAATAAGCATAAATAGGCAAATAATGTTTAGTTTGTTTAACAATCTAAACATTTTAGGTTTTTTTTTTGTTGTTTTTTTTTAAATTTATTTTGTGTGTGTGAAAATTTTACTACTATCCTTGAAGGACTGTTTTGCTGAATATAGACTTCTGACTTAACAGTTGTCTTTTTAGATGTCTTTCCTTATTTTGGCATTTTAAATATATCACCCCACTGCCTCTTGCTCTTCAAAATTTCTGATGAGAAAAATGTTGATAATCTTATTGAGGATCTATTGTATGTGGTAAGTTTGCAGCCTTCAAAATTCTCTCATGTCTTTGGCTTTTGACAGGTTGATTATAATGTGTTTCAGTGGATCTCTTTGAACTCATCCTATGGGAGTTTGAGATTCTTGGATGGTGGTTATCACCTTGTGATTGCTGAACTTCCAAGGTAGATCTGTGTACACCAGTCAAGCAGGGACTAGGTCTACTGTGCTGCTCTTCTCATTTCTGACATGCTTCTGATGGCTGACATGGAAAAGGGTAAAAGAAGTGGTAGTAGGCACCCTGCAGAATAGATATGGAGGGACATGCTCCCTAATTTGCATGTTCAGACCTCAGTTCTTTCGCATATTGGAACATTGCAAGGACTTTCAGGAGCTGTCCGTAAGCTACCAGCTCTGTGTGCTACAGGTCAGGATACCAGTCAGCACAAGACAGGGTATGCCTTGGGGGTGGTGGGGAGGATGGAGATAAGGTTCTAGCACACCCTGGTACTACTAATTCAACTCTCATAGGCAAATTGTATTTAAAGTCTGTCTCCCATCAGAATTCTGGCTCCACCATGCTCTTAATTATATAATGTTAATCCAGTTAATTAAGTTCCCAGAGGCTAAATCTTTTTCTTATGTAAAAGGACCATTACTGTGAGAATTAAATGAGATGAGTATAAATGCTTAAAAAAAATGCCTTTCCCATGGTAGGTGTCAATAAATGGCTGTTTTTTTTTGTTTGTTTATTTGTTTTTTATGTACCACATAACTTCATTTTATTTTACTGACTAGATATTAAGTACATTTTTCTCTTTCTTCGTATTTCCAAGGCACATGACAAATACTTAACTTTTCTTGACTGACTATTCTAGCCATAGACTGAAAAATTATGCATTACCTTGTTACTTACCATATCAGAACACTTTGATGAGGGTAAAAAAATAGTGCTTATTTTCTATATCGTATCTTTATCTATAAAAAAGTTGTCTACTAGTTTATCACATTTGTGCTTCCAGCTGTACCCCAGAGCCAATGTGATGAAGGTAAAATGCAGGTGAAATGATGCAAGAACTACAGATTGTGGCTCTTATCTGCTTAATGATGTGTATAGCAAGTGTCATAATAGGAAGAGGAGTAGGAAGGATCATCTTTTTGAAACAGAAACATAATGTTCAGTGCAAAGAATCTCATATCATGTTTTCTAAAAGATCATGGGAGACAGAAAAGGTGAAATAAAATGCTCAAGGAGAGACATCTGTTCTCTCTGATTCTTTAACTCACTTTAAACTTAGAGAAGCAAAGCAATGTGACGGGTTTAACTCTTGTGTTTTGGGAGGCCCAGATCTTTAGTTTATGTTCACTTTAGTTTATGTTCACTTTAGTTTAGTTCACTTTAGTAAAAGTGAACAAGCTGCCTTTTGAATTAAATATAGTGGTGAGTATTAAAAAATTCATATTTGGAGAATCTCGGAGTAATTTTAGTAAGATGAGAAATGTGAACCATTCAAAGATAAATTGTAAAAATATGTGTGCAAAGGCTCTAAGCACCTGCATGCTTCACATTTGCCCATAGTAATGTTGTCATCAGTGTGCTCACCCCAAAGAATAAATGGAGCCCTAGTACTCTTGTGTTGCCCTGAAAACACTATTGTGGGTCAACTGAGGCCACCTTAGAAAAGCATTAGGTCATAACATAACTAAGATATGAGTTAATGATGCCTTAGTAATGACTCTCATAGCTTCGTAAAGGAGATTCTTAAACCTGAAAGCTGAGTTGCAAAGGAAAAGGGCAAACAGATCAAAAGACCAACATAATGGAACAGTATACTTGTAAGCATTCGTAGTGCTTACGAGATAGCCAGTGTTGCAGAAATTGGACTGGATTTGGAATCCTAATCCAAGATTTTTAGATTCCTTACTACTCACCTAACTTCCTAAAGACTTGTTTTTTTTAATTGATAAACTGAAGGGATTGGACAAGATGCCTCTTTGTTTTCTCCCAGCTCCTCAACAATTTGGAGCCAATTATGCTGTCAATTTTATTTCCAGGACTCTTTTGTAGAAACCATGTGTACAAATTACTGATTATGCAATTATGTAATCTAGTATATATATGTATGACTAATGTCTTAAGTATTGATAGTTTATTCACAATCTACTGCATTTTGCAGAACCCTGCATCAGTAGAAGTAAAGATGAGAAGGTTCAAAGGAAAAGGAAAAGCTATGGTTGCTATAGCAACCATAACACACACACACACACACACACACAGCTATTTTTGTTTTCAAAGATAGTGAAGACTTTAGCTTTACTTTGAATTGTTGGAACAAATACCAGGTAAATAGCACATGGTATTCTTTTTCTATTCCACCAACAATGTTGGTCTTATAGCCAAAATAAATCTAAAAATGTTTTGCATTTTAAACTTTTGGCATCTCAGCCTTCTTTTCTTTGGTAATCTTTGCCTTTTTTTTCTAATTTATTTGTTTAATAACAACTTTATTAAGATATATATATAGATAGATAGATAGATATATCTATATCTATAAATATATCTATATAGATATATATTGTAAAATTCACCATTTAAACAATTTAATGGATTTTTGTGTATTCACAAAATAATCCAACCGTCACCATTATCTATGTCTGAAATGTTTTAAATTATCCATGAAAAAAAACCCCAATATTTATTAGCAGTAATTTCTCATTTTTCTCTTTCCCTAGCCCCTGGCAACCAGTAGTGTACATTCTATATATGTGGATTTTTTTATTTGGATATTTCTTATGCATCAGTTATACAATATATGGCTCTTAGATTAGCTTCTTTTTATATTTTATTTATTTATTTTTATTTTTGACAGAGAGAGAGAGAGAGATATAGAGACAGAGAGAGAACTGAACTGGGGGAGCTCCCAGTTCAGCATATGGTTCCCCACGGGCCGGGGCCGGGATTCAATCCTCGGTCCCTGGCATTGCAAAGTGAGTGTTTAACCCACTGAGCCATCCCGGCTTCCCCTAGCATCTTTTATTTAGATTGTTTTCAAGGTTCGTCTTCCTTGTAACATGTGTTATTACTTTGTTACTATTTATTGTCAAATAAAGAAATGCTAAATGAATCATCATAACCAATGTTGTTACTTCAATCATCAACAAACCCAGGATCACTTATTGGATACATATTCTTTTTCCAGCTATTGCACTTTATTACAAATAATATTTTTTCTCTCATATTTCAGTTGACAAAAGTAAATTATAGATAGCAAATATAACCAGTACAAAAATCATATACTTAAGAGCTAGAAGACTCAGATTCCTTAAATCTCTTTAGAGATCTTAAATCTCTAAAACATACTCCTTCAGGATAGTATATATATATATATAGGATAGTATATATATATATATATATATATATATATATATATATATATATATACACACACACTATCAATGGATACATAAACTATATATGTGTGTGTAAGCATATGTGTGTATGTATATATATATACACATATATGTATATATATGTGTGTGTGTGTACATGTGTGTATGTATATGTGTATATATGTATGTGTTTATATATATATATATATTTGTTTTGTTTTAAGGATTTATTATAAATGGGGTGGGTAGACCTTGAACTTACCCATGATGTTTAGTATTCAAGTATTTAACATTTGCTTAGTCACCATCAGAGGTAGGATTGGGGTCAGTAATTTGAGTAAAATAACTACAATTATAAAAAGTGTATTAACCCTGATGATGTTATACTACAAATAATTGATTTTATGTGGTATATTTAGAGTTTATTCTTATTGCCAAGACTTACTTGTAAATTCAGCCTTTTTTTTTTTTTTTTGGCAAATCTGATAACTCTTAACTCAACAAGAAACTTAAAACTTTTATGAATATTTGTGATTCTTCCAGGGCATACAGCTACATCTTCTCAGCAGTCCCAGACTAATCTGGTGCCAACATGTTTTTTCCCTTCGGGAAAAGGCATCTCTGACTACACATCCTGGCAAAAGCATACATTCCTCTTGGCAAGTTTTCCCAATGGGACACAGAAGTCTTATTAATGAGTCAAAATAATTTTTGCTCTTGGGAAAGCATAACTTGGTAATATGGCAGGATCCCAAATTCAAACAAACTGGAAATTTCCTCAGAATTTTAATACTGGTAATTGCTAAAATAGATTTTTTTTATGGATCTATTTTTCTGCTACCAATTGCCCATTACACACACAGAGACACACAGATGTACATATGTGCACACACACACACAAATACACACAGTTAATTTTACTTCACTTCCCTGCATGAAGAAATGCCAATATATGATAAGTTAAGAGAGCGTTGTTTTATTTGTAAATAACACCATAAATAAAATCAATCATAATCATTGCATATACCATGTGTAGTAGATCAGTAGTCTATTTTGACCCGTTTCTGGAATCAGCAATTTTTTTTTTCTTAAAAATTAGCATGTACCCGACCCTCAACAGGAATGGGCATGAGCTTTAGTCCTGTGCCTATTAGTACAATGTATATTCCTAACACAAGGTAAAAAATGCTTACCTGGCCCAGTTAGAACCAGAGAACAATAAATCTCTGATTGAGAATCCCGAAAAGGGAATCTTAATGTTTCCTGTGGACTTTAAAGGGAGAGGCTATTGTCATCTTTTTATTTTAAAGCCTGTTTGAATGGTGCCATCAGAAAAAAATGGCTTTATTTGAGGACCTGTATCACGTTGTACCTGAAGCCAGATGTACAATACAATTTTTTTTTGGGGGGGAGGGGGGATTCAGCCCATTTTGATTGGAGTTCTTGATACTTGAAACAGAAATAATCCTTAACTTTTCTGTCTGTTCCTATCCTGAATTAGGAAATGGTAACAATGACTCATCCATGTATCCTTATCTGATCAATCCTTTAAGAACATCAATTTTTTTAAAAATATTTATTTTATTATTTTTGACAGACAGAGAGAGACAAAGACAAAGATAGAGAGAAGAAGGAGGGTCCAGAGCAGTTTCCATGGTTGCATGTCATCAGTTTCTGACATGGTTTCATTCCACACAGGTGGGTGGAGGCTGCACAGGGCAGGTACTGGGCTGTGGACCGCCTGCATGGGAGGCACACCCCCTTTAGCCAGGGGCCAAACCAAGGGGCAAGAACCAAACTGGGGGCCTCCCACATGGGAAGCACACTCTAGTTCAGCATATGGGTCTGCACAGCCTGGGATTCAATTCTCAGTCCCCAGGTCCGCAAAGCGAGGACTGAGCCATCCTGGCTTCCCCAAGAACATCAATTTTTATACTAACTATTTATAGTTAAATAAGTTACATCCTAGGCATATGACAGGTATGAATAAACCCATTATACTACTTAGACTTATCAACATTTTTCTTTAACCACCCAACACTATTTTTTGTTTGTTTGTTTTGAACAAAAACCTATTGCCCAAAGTTATTAGCTCATTTCTATTACACTTACCCATACAACTAACTACAGCTATCTAATACTGGCAACCATCTATAAATATTTTCATCTATTTTATATTTTCATTATTTATCCCAGGGTCTGATTGTCTTTGAGTATGTAAATTCTTAATCATTCCTTTTGTCACTCATTTCAGTTTTGTTTCTGTTTAAATCAATGTAGTACTTCTATTTTATTGAATCAAGTCAATTTTCTATGTAAGACTTACCTTATGGTTCAAATATATATTTCTTAGAATGCAATGATCAGTTTAGTTTCTAGAGATTTAATTGAAAAACCCAGAAATTGATAAAGTTGTTTCATTATGCATTTGAACAGTCATAGCATCTGTTGTTTAGATGTAGGAGTTAGGTTGTCAGACAACAAATTTTCTCAGTGCTACTCTGTAAAACTATTTTCAGGGCTATAACATCTACATTTCCTTTTTTCTACATCTTAAATATTGTCAATTTTTTTTTTTTGTATATTTTCAGTTTCATGTTTCAATTTATTTTTCTTTCTATATCATCAATTTGGGATAAAAGTGTTAGCCATTTGAAATAGCCAGTGGAGAATTCTTAATGATGGCTTATAATGCTTAATCAAAAATTTTAGGAGAAGATAAAGAGATGCAAACCATGATATATATTGAGAGCTCAACTGTGTTTTATAAAAATAACATATTAAAACTTTCAGTTATTTTTTTCTTGACATGTTATTATATAATTTATATATGTATGTATCATATATATATATATATGTATATATATATAATACACACACATACATATATATAACTTTAGAAAATAAGCAAAAAATTAGTATCTTTGATTCTGTATTCATTTATTTTTGTCATCTTGAGCATGCTGATATTAATCATAACTAGAGAAACATTTTGATAGGATAAGAAAATATATAAGTGAGTGGGCAAAAGTAATAGATTCATCTATCCATTCAACCAAAAGACCAATGGCAAGAAATTGTATCTTGATAAAATAGGACTCAGCCTTATCAGAGATATTGGGAAGTAAATATATTTGTTAGGAGGACAATATCAATAGTTAATGAAAATTTACTGAAGTGCATGAAATAGCCAGGCAGTATCCAAAGAGGATAACAGAATAGATTAGTGATTAATGGTTAAGCCTGCGTATATCAGCAATTAAATAGAATTCAGAGCTTTAAATGGTAGTCAGTGATGCAGGGTGAAAACACTAATTGGATGTGATGAGTTAGTGTTTATTTTGAGTTTCTAATTTAAAAGTTTGATGAAAGATTATTTGATTTATGGTTAATGAAATATTGGTATGCACTTTGAGGTCAATTTATTACTGATATAAAAATTAATACTAAAATTAAAACCTTGGAGCATCCTAGGTAACACTTAAAAGTTGCAAATCCTCTTTGCAAGATAGGTAAGGATACTGAAAAGGAAAAGTAGTGCTATAGAATCATACCGTTGCCCTCTATTTTCTAAAGGGTTATTGAATTATATTGTTCAAACTACAACTTTCTTTGTTTTTAAGTGTGTAATATAGTATGTAAAATAATTTTGAGTGTTGTACTAGATATTTTGTTAACAATGAGAACATATTTTTGGCTTTGTTCTCTTTTCAATAGTATGTTTTATTTTCTATCAGATTTGTATACATCGTTAGCCCCCATGTCTTTACCTGTTGTCAGCGATACAGAGTTTAATCTTTTTTTTTCTTTTTTTCTTTTTATGGCAAATGATTTCTTTCTAGTGTTCAAATGTTCTACTCAGATGGATGGAAAGACATCATTCATTATGTATACTTATATGTTTATCAAACTGAAGAATGAAATAAAAGTAGATGAGTAAGCAAAACAAAACAAACAAACAAAAACAAACAAAAACATAACTTCCAAAGAATATTAAAGATAAATATTTACATGCATTGGTTCCATAATTAAATGCTAAAACATCAAGACGAGCTGACTGCCTACTTGATATTCGTGATTCCTCTTTTCTCCTAAGAATAAACTGATTTTTTTCCCCAGCATATCAATGTGTCTCTTTGTAAGATCACAATTCTTAGCTTACTTTGCAGCTAAAGGTAAACAATACCATGCAAGTAGAAGCTGGATAAGATTTCTGAAAGAACTCTTTCACAGGAAGCTAGCTCCTTTAGTTGAGATGTAT
>PVKE010023829.1:0-24315 GCA_004027555.1 Craseonycteris thonglongyai | reverse complement strand
AAAAAAAAAAAAAAAAAAAAAAAAAAAAAAAAAAAAAAAAAAAAAAAAAAAAAAAAAAAAAAAAAAAAAAAAAAAAAAAAAAAAAAAAAAAAAAAAAAAAAAAAAAAAAAAAAAAAAAAAAAGACAACAGCCAAAATGTTTTTAATGATCAAGTTCCTGGTTTCCAGGTTTACTTCCAAGTGGTGAAAGTCCTGCTTGGCATTTCTGTGGTTCAGTCCCAGGCCCTTCCTCAAAACCAGGGTGTCCAACCTTTTGGCTTCCCTGGGCCACATTGGAAGGAGAAGAATTGTCTTGGGCCACACATAACAATAGCTGATGAGCTAAAAACAACAACAAAAAGAAAATAGTGGGGAAAAAATCTCAAAATGGTTTAAGAAAGTTTACAAATTTGTGTTGGGCCACATTGAAAGCTGTTCTGGGCCTCAGGCGGCCCACGGGCCCTGGGTTGGACGAGCTTGGTCTCGTCTCTGTCCCCACACACTGAGCACCTTCAGCAATCCGGAGGGAATTGTCGGGGACTAGAGGGTGTCACTCACTCCAGAACACCTGGCCCAGAAATTCAACCTGGGTCCCCAGAGGGGGCTCCCCTGGTTGCTCAGGTAGTGCCTCAAGCCCCATCAGATGTGAACCAGCAGACGGGCTTTCAAGTGTGGGTTCGTGAACTGCAAGGAACTTGTTCGGTTACCCTGTGGCCCCTAAAATGGCTCAGTTCAGTCCCAGAGGGTGTTGGAGAAGGAAGGAGAAAGCGCCCTCAGCTCTTGGACAGGGTCTCTGGGATGTGTTAGAGCCCAGGTTTCCAACTCTTGGAAACATGATGGCCACCCAGGCCCCTGCTCTTCCTCCCTCACAGCCAGGCGCCTGCTTAGCTGAGGCCCGCGTGAGGGTCTCTCTCTCATGCAAGCAAAGGCCTGGACTTGCACCCTGGGCACGTCACTTGCCTCACCCTGGTTCCAGCCCCGGGTCTCAGCCCCACTCTGAGTGGGGAGGGGAGACGTGTATTATCCCAAGAGTCTTAACTAATGGAAGCCCACCACCTGCAGCTTTATTTACTTTCCAGAGGATCTACTCCTTTGGGTTTTTCCCCTCCTGTCCCATTAAGAGAAATGAAGGACAAGGCCGAGTGGGTGTGTGGAAGGAAAGAGGCGGCATCCCTGGGTGGGGAGTGGCAGTCAGGCGCAACAGGAGCAAGTGAGGGCTCTAGCCTCTCCCCACCTCAGTAACCCATGCACCCAAAGCAGCGGCCCGAGAGGCTCCGCCTGGGCCCGGTGGGAACGGGCAGGGCGTCCAGCCTCTGGCACACCTACGTCCCAGCCTGCGGTTTCCGTGTTGAAAGCCCTTGCCCCCACCTCCCTGCTTCATCATTTGTGGCTACAGTGGCAATGTCAGGAAACCACAAATGGCCCACTCCCCCCTGCACCCCAGCTGCCTCTCTGAGTGCCAAGTACAAAAGAAGGCTGAGAGCCCTTGGCGGTATCCCGGAAGCCCTGGTGACAGTAATTGCCCATTTTCCTCATCTTGCAGGTCCTTGTGGTCGACCTCGTCAACAATCGGTTCCTCAGACAGGTGAGTGAGAAGGCGGGTGTCACCCGCTTCGCTCTGCTTCCACATCTGGTGTTTGGGGCTCAGCTTCCCCGCTCGGGAAAGACTCCTTGGTGGGCCTGGGATTGCAAAGCAGGCTGCCGGGGTCGGAGGATCCCAGGCCAGGGCTGGTCTGAAGATAAAGCAGAAGGCTGGGGCCAAAGAGGATACATTTGGCAAATGATCAATCCCCACAAGATCTGTCACAAGATGGTTTTCTTTTTTTGTTTAAGATTTATTTTATTGGGGGAGCCGGGGTGGCTCAGCGGGTTAAGCGCTTGCTTTGCAGCCCCAGGGTCCAAGGATCAAGGCCCGGCCCTGGACCATGTGGACCCATATGCTGAACTGGGCTGTGCTTCCCATGCGGGAGGCCCCCAGTTCAGTTCTTACCATCCCCCTGCCCCCCCCGGCTTGGCCCCTGACTTGAGGGGGCATGCCTCCCATGCGGGAGACCCCCTGCCCGGTTCCTGCCCTGCAAGGCCTAGCACCTGCCTGTATGGAATGGAACTCTGTCGAAAACTAATGACATACAACTATGGAGACTGCTCTGGGCCCTCCCCACTTCTCTCTCTCACCTTCTCTTGACAGAGACAGAGAGAGACCAAGAGAGAAGTAGAAGGGCCCAGAGCAGTCTCCATAGTTGTACATCATTAGTTGTGACAGGATCTCATTCCACACAGGTGGACGTGTGGGGCCGCATGAGGTGGGAACTGAACCAGGGGCCTCTCTTGAGGGAGGCAAGAACCTTTCCCCCAAGCGGTTACCAGGTGTGCTGCAGTTCAGCATATGGAGCTGCATATCCCAGGCCCAGGAATCAAATCCCAGCCCTCAGGATTGCGAGGCAAGCACTCAACCTGCTGAACTATCCTGGCGTCCAACAAAATGGTTTTCTGACAGAATCTTTGTAAAGGTTACAAGTATAGGGGAAGCCGGGATGGCTCAGCGGGTTAAGCGCTCACTTTGCAGCACCGGGGACCAAGGATCGAATCCCGGCCCCGGCCCGTGCAGAACCATGTGCTGAACTGGGAGCTCCCCCAGTTCGGTTCTCTCTCTGTCTCTGTATCTCTCTCTCTCTGTCTCTGTCAAAATAAATAAATAAATAAAAATATATTTACAAGTATAGACACTTGTCTTTTTCAATATGCTTTTGAAGAATATTTGATAACGAGGTTTATGATAAAATATTAAGTGGAAAAATTAGGGTAAAAAAATTATATACTTTATTTTGCTGATCTTGTTTTTTAAAAACTGAGAAAAACAAGAAAGAATAAGGTATATGTATGTATAACTTATTTTTCTGCATATGAGATGCCCCCATGTATAAGACAACCCTCAATTTTTGGTCTAACAATTTTAGACACAAATATCATCTTGTACATGGAAAAACACAATATATGCTTTGAAAAAATATTGAAAGGGAAACTCACCAAAACATTAATTCTGGTTGTCTTGGGGTGGGAGACTGACAGGGAGATAGATTATGAGCGATTGTAAATTGTTTTACTACATTCATATATATATATTTTTTTTATTTATTTACTCATTGACAGAGTGTGAGAGAGAGAAAGATAGACAGAGAGAAGCGGGAGGGCTCAAAGTAGTTTCCATAGTTGTATGTGATCAGTTTTCTATGTAGTTTCATTCCACAGGTTGACACGGGTCTGTGTAGGGCAGAACCGGGCTGGGGGCCTACAAGGGAAGCACACCCCAGGCAGGAGCTGAACTCGGGCCTCCCACATGGGAAGCTTACCCCAGTGAGAACTGAACTGGGTACACACCCCAGTTCAGCAGATGGGTCTGCCTGGGCTGGGGCTGGGATACAATCCTCGGTCCCTGGGCTGCAAGATGAGTGCTTAACCTGCTGAGCCATCCGGCTTCCCTCATGTATTTTCTATAATGATCATAAACTACTTTCATTATTTGGGAAAGTATTATACAATTATTTTCTTACTACCATTTGCTAGAGAGCTCTGACTCCTATCAGATCTTGTAAAGAATCATTACAGAATGGTTTTTTGGGCATTCTGTGGGATTGCTTTTAAACTTGGAGTACCACACTGCTGAAAAGTTCTGTCATGTTAATGCCATTTTTATCATTAGTTCCGTCCACTTTCACTTCCCCAAGGCCCTCAATAGGCGTTTCCCTGAGGCTGTCCTGCTCTGGGGCCCAGATCATAAAGCCAGCTTTGGATCACACTGGTCGTCTTCCCAGCCAGAGCCCTCTGATTAGCTCTAGCAGTCCTGTAGGGTAAGGGCCATGTACAACACTTACTGAGTACCCACTAAGTGCCAAGCACTTTCACAAGGTCATTGTAATACACCTAATAATTATTTGTATCATATTTTCTTCATCCATCCATCCATCGATAAGACACTTAGGTTGTTTCCATATTTTGGCTGTTGTAAGTAATGTTGCAATGAACATTGGAGTGCAGATTTCTCTTCAAAATAGCGATTTTATTTCCTTTGGATAAATACTCAGAAGTGGGATTGCTGGGTCATAAGATAGTTCTAGTTTTAATTTTTTGAGAAACTTCCATACTGTTTTCCTTACTGGCTGTACCAATTCACAGTCCCACCAACAGTGCACTCACCAACACTCATTATCTCTTATCTTTTTGATAATAGCCATTTTAACAGGTGTGAAGTGATGTCATTGTGATTGTAATTTGCATTTCTGTGATTAGTGATGTTGAACATCTTTTCATGTACCTGTTGGCCACTTGGATGTTTGGGGAAAATATCTATTCAGTTTCCTTGCCCATTTTTTTTTAAAGGTTTATATTGTTTTTGGGCAGAGAGACAGAGAGAGACAGAGAGAATGGGGAGGGCCCAGAGCAGTCTCTATAGTTTAGTTTTCCACATAGTTTTACTCCACAGGTGGGCACAGGGCTGCACAGGGCAGGAACTGGGCCAGGAGCCTCCCACATAGGCCCTGGCAAGAATTGAACTGGGGGCACATCCCAGTTCAGCATGTGGGTCCGCATTGGCTAGGGCCGGGATTTGATCCTCGGGCTCTGGGGCTGCAAAGCGAGCGTGTAACCCTCTGAGCCATCCCAGCTTCCCCTCTTTGCCCATTTTTAAAATCAGATTATTTGGGGTTTCTTTTTTTTGCTATTGAGTTGTACGAGTTTCCTATATATTGTGGCTATTAACCCCTTATCAGATAGATGGTTTGCAAATATCTTCTCCCATTTCATAGGTTGCTTTTTTATTTTGCTGATAGTGCAAAAGCTTTTTAGTTTTATGTAGTCCCACCTGTTTATTTTTGCTTCTGATGCTTGAATTTTTGGCATCATATCCAAAAACATCATTGCCAAGACCAATGTCAAGAAGCTTTTCCCTACGCTTTTATCTAGTAGTTTCATAGCTTCTGATCTTAAGTCTTTATCCATTTTTAATTCATTGTTGTGAGTGGTGTAAGATAGGGGTGCAATTTCATTCCTTTACATGTGAATACCCTGTTTTCCCAAAACCATTTATTAAAGAGACTGTGCTTTTCCCATTGAGTATTCTTGGCTTCCTTATGAATATTAGCTGACCAAATATGTGTGGATTTATTTCTGGACTGTTGATTCTATTTCATTAATGTGTCTGTTTTTATACCAGTATCCTATTGTTTTGACTACTATAGTTTTGTAATGAAGTTTGAAATTAGGAATTGTGATGCTTCCAACTTTGTTCTTCTTTCTCAGGATTGCTTTGGCTATTAAGGGTCTTTTGTAGTTTCATATTAACTTTATGATTGTTTTCTCTATTTCTGTGAAAAATGCCATTGGAGCTTTGGTAGGGATTGCATTGAATCTGTAGCTCACTTTGGGCAGTGTGGACATTTTAACAATATTAACTCTTCCAATCCATGAACATGGGATATCTTTTAATGTATTTGTGTCTTCAGTTTCTTTCATCAGTATCTTATATATTGCATTTATTCCTCATAGTGAGGTAGATATTGATTAGAAGGTTGTTTTACAAATGGGGAAACTGAGGCTCACACAGCTTATGAAAAAGTAGAGTCAAGATCCCCACCTCAGATGCCTGTCTCTAAGTCGTGTTCCTGCCCCTGAACTGAGAACGGTGCCAGGCCTTCCTGCAGTGTGTCCAGGGTTGGCCAGCAGCACCAGGGCAGGGCCCACCTGTGTCTTCTGCTTTACAGATGGACGATGAGGATTCCATTCTGCCCCGGAAGCTGCAGGTGGCCCTGGAACACATTCTGGACCAGAGGAATGACCTGGCCAGTGACCAGGAAGAAGGGCCCCCCGACTGTAAGCACGGTACATGCTCAGCCAGCCCCCTAGCTGCATCTCCCTCTTCCGCGGTTAGTCAGGGAGCAAGTGGACGATGCCATCCAGTCTACGTTGGGGGGTTAAGCAGGAGAATGGGCAGGAGAGGCCCATCTATCTAGATCTCATTTTAACAGTGAACTGTGGGAAGTGTTCCCACCTGCCCCCATTTTGGCCCTAAACTATGTTTAATGGGGGGCAAGGGAAGAAACAATTTAACCTCGGGTAACCTTTGTATGGCTCGTGACAAACTTGCCATCCAGAGGGCTACTGCTTGTATGACTACCGGACTGTGTCAGAGGCTCCACCCTCACCCGCCTGGCCCTCCCCGCCCTGCTCAGGCCCCGAGTGCAGCCCCTTGAACGAGGTGGTGTCTGAAGCCTTTGTCCGCTTCTTCGTGGAGGTCGTGGGCCACTACTCCCTGTTCCTGACGGCGGGTGAGCGCGAGGAGAGGACCCTGCAGCGCGAGGCCTTTCGCAAAGCTGTCTCCTCCAAGAGCCTCCGCCGCTTCCTGGAGGTTTTCATGGAGACGCAGATGTTCCGGGGCTTCATCCAGGAGCGGGAGCTGCGCCGGCAGGATGCCAAAGGTTAGGGGGCATCTCCCATGTGGGGGCTGACCAGCGAGAGAGGCCCAAACCCGGGGGCTGATGAGCAGGAGCAGCGGTCACGCCCCAGGCACAGGCCGGAGCAGCTTTGCTTCCTCTGGAACATTCGTTCTTACACCTCTGAGCTGACTGCTCTCTGCTGGTCTTTCTCCCTCTGCTGGTCTCTCCCAGAACCACAGTCCAGGTTCCGGGGCAAGCTCTCCTTTCGTGCCTTTCTTTCCAGCTTGATGAGACGCCTGTGGACACCCTTCCCTCCTCTCTCTCTGGTCCCTCTTGTTCTGCCCCCCAGGCCTCCTCTCATCCCTTCTGCCCTCTGCCCCGCAGCTGGGACTGCATGGAGCAGGAAGCGATGGCCCCGTGCCCTCCGGGCGGGCACAGGGGAGGTGGGGCAGCAGTGGCTGTCCTCAGCCTGGGACATCATCCCCCTCCCTCACCATCTTTTCCTGGAGTTCTTTTCTCTCCTCCCTTCACCCTGTGCCTGTCTGCTGGGTTTCACCACACTTCCAGAAACAGGAGAAGGAGGCGTGAGAGAAGAGGGTGAAATCACTCCTGTCTCTTCTTAGTCATTGTAAGCCCTTCTGGGAATCTGAAAGCTAGTAACGTGGGTGACGGCTGTCCCAGATGGAAGTCACACTGGCGTGGGGGCAGGCTGCTTGATGCTGAGGATTGGCCACTCAGCAACCCAGGGGGTCCCGGGGAGCGGCTGGCCCCAGCCCTCCGTGCCCTCTAGTGCTGTGACCACAGAGACTAAATTAAGGCACCTGACCATCCCAGAGTCCTTTGCAAAGTACCGAGGCTGGCCACACAGGCAATTCTGACAAGAGGTGTCTGAGGAGCAAAAGAAAACTGATCAGAGAGTGAGCCACGCAACGCCTGATGAGAGGGTCCTTTTAAATAGGCCTGCTGGGTACACATAAATATCTGGTTACAAACCACTATTTGGATAGAGAGGTTGAGACATTAAATCTTAAAAGTGGCCTGGAAGGAGCTGTTCATGGCAGATCGGTGAGAAATGAAGACAGAGTGCCTGAGGCTCAGACCCGGCGTGAGAGCTGTGGGCACCTCAGAGGTGGCTGCCCAGCCTGAGTTCACAGGTAGCAAGACATTCCCAGGAAGCTACACCATGTGACCAGGGTCCCTCTTATGGGAAAACTCATGGAAAAGGGTGACTCCAGGAGCTCCTGAGAGCCGGGACTGTCTGGTTTGTCTTTGAAACCACATGACGGGCATGGTGTAGACACTTGGAAGGTGTTTGTTAAATAAATAGGATTTCCATGAAGGAGCTGACTTTACAGCTTTCCAAAGACAGTTATTGCACAAGGTTGGCCAATTATAAGGGTAATAAAAACTCATAAACCTTTATGATTCAGAGCATGTTTACAGGAGCAGCTGGCCTCAGAAGCAAGATTTCTCTTTTCTGTGGCAGTAAGGAAATGGGTATGTGTAGAAGTGTGAATAGAAGGAACTAACGTGGCATTTCTCTTTTCGACAGGTCTGTTTGAGGTCCGGGCCCAGGAGTACCTGGAAACCCTTCCCAGTGGAGAACACAGTGGTGTCAACAAGTTCCTAAAGGGACTAGGTAAGGCCCAGGGGCTCAGTCCCTGTCACCGGCCTCCGGCCTGTGGTTCTTGCCCAGTTCCCTGCACTGGAGCTGAGTCCTGAGTAACACAGAGCTCTCCAGCCCCTGCGGGGCAGCCTCCATAGACGTTTACTCTTCTGGTCTAATCGGACCCCAGAGCATAAACAAAGGGCACACATGCCCCCTCCCAGCTTTCCTGGGCCCCTGGGCTGTCTTGCTACTACCTTCTTTCACTATTACAACCACACTTCTAAATCTTCTGGGGAAATGAGCTTAGGAGGCATGATGACCGGAACCCAAGAAGGGTGTCCGGCAGTCAGGATCTGGAGCAGCCTCCAAAAGCCCCTGAAAACTGGAAATGTAAGAAGTGTGAGCCCTGGAGTTTAATCAGTAAAAGGCCCTTATTGGGAAAGGGCCTGAAGGAGAAGAAATCACAAAGGAGGGAGGAGGGAGCAGGCCCCAGACAGGAGCTGTGGCGGTGAGGACCACATGGACCTGTGGAGCTGCCTGCTTGTCCCTCATGCAGGACGGACGGAGGGCCACTTGGAATGGGACTTCACACCCACCCTGCTACCGGGGGTTTTCTCCTCAGGGACACATGACGGGTGGCACTTCCTGTATGACCATTTCACACTCACGCTCCCTTCCCAACTCCCCAAGTCTGAGGAAGAGCCCTTTTTGTGGGGGACCCGCATGGGGCGTGCAGGGGACAACACCCCCCCCCCCAAGGGCACAGGGGCGAGGCTCTGGGGGTGGCATGTGAGGCCACAGCTGTCCACACGACACACGGCAACTATGGTGAAAGGACAGGATTTAACTCAGCCCCCTTTGTCTGCCTAATGAAATGTTCTCTCTCTCTTTTTTTTTTTTTTTTAAGGCAACAAAATGAAATTTCTCCACAAAAAATAACCCTCAGCCCAGCCTCAAAGGAAGACTTACTCCTGGAGCAACCACCATGTTGTAAAAACGGCCCTGGTGGCCTTTCTGAATCGTTGGGTCCTCGGTTGTCCCAGGTGCTGGGAAAAGGCCAGTGGTTTCCAGCCGTTGCTGGTTGTCCCCAGGCCCCCGGAGTTGCCAGAAAGGTGCCCGTCTTCCGAACAGCACTGCAAAGCGGAGCCCAGGCACGTCGCCAGGATCCGGATGGATTGTTTTGGTGGTTGATTTCTGGATTTTTGATTTTTTAAAGTTTAGATGTTAAAAGAAAAAGAAAAGAAAAATGTTTGGGTTTTCTTTTTATTGTGCCGAGGCTAAGAAACCTCTGCCCAGCTACGTGGTGTCCCTGGCTCATCCTTCCTGGCAGCTCACGAGGAGGGAGGATGGGAAGCAGCGGCCAGGGACTGAGAACAGGGTGCTCCTCTGCAGGAACGGGGGACAGGCGCGGTGTGAGGGCGGAGGGCTGTGCTGGCCCCTGCAGGTTTCGGGCCCATCCCCTGGGGAGGGAGGACTGGCCCTTGTGCGGAGGAGTCGGCTGGGCCCGAGCCCTAGGCTTCCTGGGTGAGCTGCACTTCCCGAGTGGCCGTGATGCCACCTGGTGGCCGAGGCCGTTGTCACACCACTGACTCCCAAACGGACCTGACTTCCGGACGGCCCCTTAGGCGCCTGCGCCCCCCATGACTTGAGGTACACACAAAAAGAGGAAATCTGATCTGTTAATAAAATGTTCTTAGGGTCCTAAAGTTTATGAACATGAGGAACCACAGAGCCCACCGTAAAACACATAAGCCACTTATACTCGTGAAATATTCCCATGTCTTTGTAGGGGCTCAGATCAGCATAAACGAATACAGGGGCAAATGGAGGGACCTCTGGTGTTGGTGTTAACCAGAGGGCGCGCCACAGCCTGGGGCCAGTGTCGTTAGACTTGCGCGGCCGCCAGGCCAGCTCGCCCCTCTGGACCAGAAGCAGGGAGGGCAGGCTGCGTTCTGAGCGCTCCTGCCCGGGACCCGCGGGCACGCAGGAAGAGAGTGGTGGGCGGCACAGGCACGGTCTGAAGCAGGCCTCGCACGGCCAGGGCCCCCCTGCCTCCCCACTAATGCGTCCCCTCTGGACAGCAGCCACAGCCCCCACAGAAACACGAGGGGTGTGCGCCCAGGGCCCAGGGCCCCCGCTGCCCAGCCGACGTTCTTAACCTTTTGGGATTTGTGAGTAAGGGGTCTCTTCCGAGGAAAGAAAAAAAATGAGGTTGACCTCTCATTCCACATTAGGGGTTCTTACTTGGGGACATGGACCATCTCTCCCCAAATGTGTCCAAGACTTGGTGTGTTCATCGTCTTTTTAGGGGAGAGGATGCATAGTTTATATCAGATTCTCAAAGAGGTTCAAGGGCTCCCCAAATGGTCAGAACCGGACTATGCATAACAATTAGCTTGGGTAGGTATGTGGTTGGGGTTTGGGGTGACGACTGAATGAGAATCTCTGAATGTGGGGGCTCAGGGATTTGTACCTAACAAGCTCCTCAGATTAGTCCATTTTATTAATACCAGTATTCTGCCCAGAGATGATCACTTTTGGTATTTTGGAATATACTTTCTTTTCTAACTTATTTCATAGTATATTGTTTACTTAACACCAAGTGAATAAATATACATCTTTATCAATATGTCTACTATCTTTGTCAATATGTCTATATGAATATGTCTAATGGTTGTATAATATTCTATTTTATAGATATTCTAAAACTTATTTTAGAATAAGTTTAGCCACATCATTAGTTGTGACATGGTTTCATTCCACACAGGTGGATGTGGGGCTGCACGGGGCAGGAACCCAACTGGGAGCCTCCCGCATGGGAGATGAGAACCTTCACTGCTGAGCCATCCTGGCGGTTACCAATTGTGCCACAGTTCAGCATATGGGGTCGCACAGGCCACAGCCAGGAATTGAACCCTGGACCTCGAGATTGTGAGGCAAGCACTCAACTACTGAGCTATCCCAGCATCCCCTCATTTTTTATATCATAAAGAGCATTGAGAAAAACATCTTTGTATATTTGCACATTTGACCTATTTTCATTTTGCTTGAAGTAATATGCAGAAAAAGTGCTCAGATCTTTGAGAAAACAGGCTGACACCTTCACAAATGACCATGTCCATGTAGCCAGCACCCAGGCCAAGAAGCACTACATTCATGGGACCCTGGAAGCCCCTCCTGCCACCTTCCCAACGTCCCTTCCATCTCCTCTGTGGATGCTCCAAGTCAACTAACAAATTGTCTAAAGCTGGTGCCTTATCTCCAAAAGGGGCGTCCAACCTTTTGGCTTCCCTGTGCCACATTGGAAGAAGAATTGTCTTGGGCCACACATAAAATACACTGACAATAGCTGATGAGCGAAAAAAAAAAAAAACGCAAAAAGAAAAATCTCATAATGTGTTAAGAAATTTATGAATTTGTGTTGAACTGCATTCAAAGCTTTCCTGGGCCGCATGCAGCCCATGGGCCGCAGGTTGGACAAGCTTGGGCTACAACTTGCAAAGTGGTAAAGTAGACTGTGGGGAGGGGGGGAGAGCAAGAGAGAAGGGGAGTTCTGATCCCTGCTGAGAGTCAGGCAGATTCTTGGTGCATAATGCGGTTTGGGCTGAGAAATAAAGTGTGGCTATTAAGTGTGCGTATGCCAGACCAGATCACCCCCACTCAGCCTTTGTGTCCTACTTCACAGCAACCATCTGTCCAAGAACCAAGCCCTCTAATTCTAAATCAAAGCATACATTTCCCATGAGGAACGTGTATATGTCTAGAAGCATTCATTATTGTGTGCCAGTTCATGTGGTCATGAAAAATAGTTGGAGCAGGATTGTCAGGTGGATTTTATTGCTAGAGAACATTGGAGACACTGGTGGGCAAGGGAAGGGGTGGATTGGGAGCCGGTGCAGCTGGCATATCGTGGTTAAAGGCCACAGACAGCGAATCTGAGGGAGGAAGCAACCTTCACCACTGCTGGGAAGAGGAAGAATTAATTCTTTAGAAGTTATCACAAAAACCTCTTACCGCTCAGACTAGAAATAATGGCATTGGCTGCCATTTCCTGAGCATTTCTTTTTGCTCATCACTATGTTGAGTTTCTCATGTGTGTCATTTGATCCTAGAATGTAAACCTCATCAGGGACTGTGTCCATCATGTTCACCACTGAGTTCCCAGAACCTAATACCAGTGCCTGGCACAGAGTAGGCACTTACTAAATGTTTGCTGACCAAAGACACAGTTCCCATAGGAGGACTGGGAATGGTCCTATATCACAGGTAGCAGACTCGTTAGAGACAGATGCAAACCCCACAGGACCAAAGGAATATCAAGGGCAGTCAGCCTATCTGCGGACTGACAGCCATTCCCAGCCCCTCAGGTACTTTATTTCAGCACCAAACGCTGATTTAGGAGAGCGTGCTAATAAGCAGGAGGTTTGCTTGGTGAGTATGGAATCAGAGCAAAGGGCACTGGAGAATCTGGAGGCGCACATCCTCTGGGGCGCAGGACCAACTTCCCTGTCTCACAGGGTCGGGCTCCCGGGTCGTGCTGGATAACCCTGCTGGCTCCCTCCACTGTCCCGTCTCTTTTGTTTTGTTTTTTAAAGACTTTTTTTTTTTATTATAGTTTGAGAGAATGAGAGCAGGCTCCATAGCTGTACATCATTAGCTGTAATATAGTTTCATTCCACACAGGTGGACGAGGGGCCATGTGGGGCGGGAACCAAACGGGCGGCCTTCTGCATGGGAGGTGAGAACCTTCACCACCGAGACATCCTGTTGGTTACCGGTTGTGCTGCAGTTTAGCACATGGGGTTTGCACGGACAGGGGCCGGAAATCGAACCCTGGACCTCCCAATTGCAAGGCAAGTGCTCAACAGACCTATCCCAGCATCCCTCCATTTCTTTTTTTCTCTTTATTTTATTGGGGTGAAATTCACATAAAAGTCATTTTAAGTGAACAGTTCAGTGGCATTTAGTGCACTCACAATGGTGTGCAACCACTAAAAACATTTTCATCAAAGGAAATCCCATGTGGACTTGTACATCTGTAAACTGTCTAATTATTACCAACCAATGTAACCTCATCAAATTTAACAATAAATTTAAAAAAAAATAAAATAAAATAAAATAAAATAAAAAAGGAAATCCCATACTGGTTAAGAAGTCACTCCCATCTCCTCCCTGCAGCCCCAGGCGACCACGAATCTGCTTGCTCTCTCTATGGCTTTACCTATTTTGGATATTTCATATAAGTGAAATCACAGTATGTTTTGTGTCTAGTTTCTTTAACTCCACATAGTGTTTTGTTGTTGTTTTTAAGATTTATTTTTATTGTTAGAGAGAGAAGGCAGGAGGGCCCAGAGCAGTCACCACAGCCGTACCTCATCAGTTTTCCACATAGTTTCATTCCACACAGGTGGATGTGGGGCTGCACAGGGCGGGAAACGAGCCGGGGCCTCCCGCACGGGAAGCGTGCTTCAGTTCAGTATATGGGTCCTCACAGGCCAGGCTAGGCCAGGCTAGGCCAGGCCCAGGAATGAGGTTCAATCCCCAGACCCCACGGCTGAAAAGTAAGCACTTAACCAGCTAAGCCATCCTGGCTTCCCCCAGCATAGTGTTTTCAAGGTTCGTCCACACTATTGCATGGATTGCTCCTTCATTCCCTTTTATGGCTGAATGACATTTCATTGTACCATATTTTGTTATCCATTCATCCAGCAATGGTCATTCAGATTCCCTCCACCTTTCAGCTATTGTGAGTAGTGCTCCTATAAACACGTATACGTGCATATTTTATTTGAATACCTGTTTTCAGTTTCTTGGAATATATACCGAAGAGTGGAATTACTGGGTCATAAGGTCATTTCCACATTTAAAATTTTGAGGAACCATCAAACTTTTCCACAGTGGCTGTACCATTTTACACTCCCATCCACAATGTAGGAGGGGCACTACCCTTTCCTTCAGTTATATCCATCCCCTCCCAGCCCTGCCTCTCAGAGAGGGCCCCGTGCATGTTACTCAGGGGCGATTGGCACCACCTACATCAGATTCACCTGGGAAAGCAGATTCCTGGGATCCACCTTGACCTATCTGGCTAGAAGTTCCCCAAATGTCTCCAAACATTTTTATTTTTAAATATGTATTTTTTATTTATTTTTATTTTTGACAGAGAAACAGAGAGAGACAGAGAGACAGAGAGAGACAGAGACAGAGAGAGAACTGAACTGGGGGAGCTCCCAGTCCAGCATATGGTTCCACACGGGCCGGGGCCAGGACTCGATCCTCGGTCCCCGGCACTGCAAAGTGAGCGCCTAACCCACTGAGCCATCCCGGCTTCCCCCAAACATTTTTATTTTTATTTAAGATTTATTTTATTGTTTAAGAGAGAGGAGGAGAGAGATGGGAGTGGAGGGCAGCAGAAAAGTCTCCATAGTTGTACCTCATTAGTTGTGACAAAGTTTCATTCCACACAGGTGGATGTGGGGCCACACAGGGCAGGAACCGAACCAGGGGCCTTCCACACAGGAGGCATGCCCCAGTTCGGCATATGGGTTTGCACAGGCTGGGGCTGGGATTCGATCCTCAGGCCTTGAGGTTGCAAGGCAAGCACTCGACCTGTTGAAGGTACCCTGGCATTCCCTGTTAGGACTCTGTCTTAAGTGGTTCACTTCTTCAGGTGACTGATCTCCTTCCTACCTTAGATACAAATTCTCCCTTCAGTTTCATTGACAGAAACTAATGTTAGAGCCAAGTTTTGAAAATAAGACATTTGCACATATGTCCTGGAGTTCAGTATGACCTGAGAGCTTCTAGAATGCTCTGAAGAATAAAAATGTCAATGAATCAATGAAATGGGTATATGCTTGCAAGGGTACACAGAGAGGCCACACTCTTGAGCAGATCAAACTAATGTATTCAGTGTTCTATTTTTTAAAAGGTTCCATTACTCTGGCTACCCTGCATAGGCTTGAAAGCAAACACAAGGCAGTACAGGTGAGGCCCCCAAAATCCTGAGGAGAGATTGCCATGGGGGGGAGTCAGAGGAGGACAAGGCTGGCAGCCTCAGCTCAGACATCCCGGGGAGTTGTGAGCTTGGGTGGGAGGAGGGGCTGAAACAAGCAGAGGAGAAAGGAGAGATTCTGGCCTGAGCAAAGGTGAGTAAGAAAAGCAAAAGGCAGGTGAGATGGGCCGGGTAACCGCTGGCACCTGTCAAGGCCAATTCACTCCCTGGCTTGTCCAATGACCACACCTCACCCTCACCCAACTCCGGGGTGGGGTTCAGCTCTTTTTGGCTACAGCCACAGAGGCCTGGCACCAGCTTTCCCAGACCTGGGAGCAAACAGTCTCACCTTTGATCAGCCCTGGGCTCCTTACCTGTCCCTCTTACTCTCCCACCCCAGCCATAATTCTAATAGCACACAGCTCAATCCTGCAACCAAACCTCACAGTGGGTTGTCCTGCCTACAATAGAGTTAATTGCCTTACACGCTTGGGTGGAATGTGGACTGAGCTGTTTTTCTGGCAGAGAACTCAGGATTCATGGGGACCCACCCTTCACTCTCTCACCAGGTCCCTGGACAGGTGTGAAAGGGCTTATCCAGTGGGGCTCTGAGTGGCAGCAGGACCTGACAAGCCACAGGCAGGAGACCAGTCAGCAGGGCCTGGCCAGCAGGCAACTCCCCAAGCAGCAGACCAAGTCCTGAGCCCAGAGCCGGGAGTTCAGGTTGGTTCTCTGACTGAAGCTGCTTTTGTCCCCTCCAGGCCTTGGTTTATCTGGCCTGGGAGATTTGGGGCAGGAACTGGGGTAGCCTGTGCCCAAGCCAGGGTCAGCCACTAGAATGACTCACAGAGTGAGGTGGGTCAGTGTCCTCAGCAGCAGGGGGTCCATCAGCCCTATGTCCTTGGTTCTGATAGGCCAGGTGGCCCCTTGAGGCTTATCCAGCACCTGCTTGGGGAGATGGGGCTGTGGAAGTAGAACAAAGCCACAAGCTGCCCCTGACATTGCCCCCTGGAGTAGCAAGTGGGGTGGAGTAGCAAGTGGGGGTGAGGACCGCGCTACACCAAGCTGGACCATCCCCAGCCTGCACTTTGTAGCCATGTCAAAATATTGCTCTTTACAAACAAAAAACAGTGGTAGTTGCACGACAGTGGGGCTATACATAATGCCACTGAACTGTACACTTAAAAAGTTTAAATGATATATCTTGTTATGTACCTGCTTTTACCACACACACACACACACACACACACACACACACACAGCAATAATGTAACACGTTTATAATCTCGTCACTAGATTTTAGTGCAATACTTTAACCTTCAGCATCTATCAGTCACAGACATATTATATTTCTATAGGATAAATGCTAACTTCTTCCTCTATGCAATTGTTTCCTTCCACTCCACAGGTATCAATCCTGAAAGTAATTCCTACTAAATCCACATGCTAAAGTTATATTTATTCCTCTTAAACTTTGTTTTCTTACTATTCCAGGACTGGTTCAGAAAACTGTTAAGGGATTCTTAATGCCCTTCCTCCAAGGTTTAGGAATGACAAATGGAGCTTAGGATCATGCACTGTGCTAAAATCCTCTCCTCTCCTTTCTCTAACAAGCTCCAGGCAGGCCAGCTCCGCCTCTTCCCTCTCTCCCCCAGACCTCAATCTTCCCTTCCCTCTCCCTCAGAGCGACTGATAAGCTACCTGGGGTGGTAACAGTTTGTATGATCCCCTACAAGGCACTTTTGTTTCAACTGCAGACTCTTGAATTGTATTACCCCAAGAGTGGGGCTCTGTCAATGTTAGAAACATCCAAACCTGTAGAGAATTTTTTTAACAGTTTATTTGAGCCAAGTTGATGACATATAAGTAAGTTGGTACAGCCACTATGGAAAACATTATAGAGGTTCCTTAAAATATTTAAAGAATCAGGGGAAGCTGGGATGGCTCAGTGGGTTGAGCACTCACTTTGCAGCGCCAGGGACTGAGGATCGAATCCCAGCCCCGGCCCGTGCGGAACCATGTGCTGGGCTGGGAGCTCCCCCAGCTCGGTTCTCTCTCTGTCTCTGTATCTCTGTATCTCTGTATCTCTCTCTCTCTCTCTGTCAAAATAAATAAATATAAAAAAATATATTAAAAAAAAAATATTTAAAGAATCAAGTTCTTAGGTCCTAGCAATCCCTGCTCTGAGTATCTACACAAAAAAATCTGAAAAAAAAAATATATATATATTTTTTTTATTGTTTTTGACAGAGAGAGAGAGAGAGGGAGAGAGAGAGATAGAGACAGGGAGAGAACTGAACTGGGAGAACAGCATATGGGTCCGCACGGGCTGGGGCCGGGATTCGATCCTCAGTCCCCAGCACTGCAAAGTGAGCGCTTAACCCACTGAGCCATCCCGGCTTCCCCAAAATCTGAAAAATTTTGTCTGCAAAGATGTAGTAATGTTCACAGTGCCCAAGTCATAGAAACATCCAAAGTGTCCTTTGATAGATAATTAGAGAAAGAAGATATGGGATAGATACACAATGGAATATTACTCAGCCATAGAAAAGATGAGATGAGGATGCTGGGATGGCTCAGCAGGTTGAGCACTCACTTTGTAGCCCCAGAGTCCAAGAATTGAATCCCAGCCCCGGCCCATGAGAACCCATGTACTAAACTGGGGTGTGCCCCCAGTTCAGTTCTTGCTGGCGCCCATGCAGGAGGCTCCTGACCTGGTACCTACCCTGTGCAGCCCCGTGCCCACCTGTGGAGTGAAACTATATCGAAAACTAATGACACAACTATGGAGACTGCTCTGGGCCCTCCCTGTTCTTTCTGTCTCTCTCTGTCTCTCTCTGTGAAACAAAAGATAAGTGATGCAGGAGTAGCTCAGCGGTTGAGTGCTTGCCTCACAATTGCAAGGTCCAGGGTTCAATTCTCAACCCTGACCCGTGCAAACCCCATATGCTGAACTGCGGCGCAACTGGTAACCACGGAGATGGCTCAACGGCGAAGGTTCTCACCTCTCATGCAGGAGGCCCCCGGTTTAGTTTCCACCCCACACAGCCACACAGCCACCTGTGTGGAATGAAATTATGTCAGAACTAATCATGTACTACAACTATGGAGACTGCTCTGGGCCATCTCCCTTCTGTCTTTCTCTCTGTCTCACCTCACAAATAGAATAAATCTTAGAAAAATAAAAATGGAAAAAGCTAAGTCCAACATTTTTAGAAGACAATAAGGAAGAATGTCTTTCTGATCTTAGGGTAGTGATGAAGTTCTTTAACAAGACATAAAAAGGGCAAACAATAAAGCAAAAGACTGATAAATTTGAATATAGCAAAAATAAAAACTTTGAACAGGGAGAAGAATGGATAAACAAATTGTGATATATTCAAACGACAGACTACTTACCCAGAAGGAGGACTAGACTGTTGACATGGACAATGGTTGGCAAGAATCTCACTAACTGCCTATTGAGTAAAAGGAGCCACACATAAAATGATCTATACTCCACTGTTCCTTTGATATGAAAATCAAAAAAAGGACAAAACTAATCTGTGGTAACAGAATACAGAGAGTGGTTATAGTGTCGAAATAAGGGAGCAGGAAGAGACATTCTGGGGTGATGGGGGTCTTCTATACCTTGGTTTGGGTGGCAATCACATGGGTGTATATGATTGTCAAAATTCATTGAACACTTAAGATCTGTGCATACTATTGTATGCAAATAATATCTCAAGTTTTAAAATGTGATTAAAAAAATAAATACAAGGGCTTATCTATTTTATAATAACAAAGGAAAAGGGGTTTGGGCATCAAGGAATGATAAATTTGTGGGGAAATGACTAGAAAATATATGAAGGAAACTCAGAAAAGATAGGATTTTGTGAGTACAAATTGGTTATGGTGGGGAAGCCTGGATGGCTCAGCAGTTTAAGTGCTCACGTTGCAGCCCTGGGGTCTGGCCCCAGCCAGTGAGGACCCATATGCTGAACTGGGGTGTGGCCCCCAGTTCAGCTTGCAGGGGCCTTGCCAGGGCTTGCTGGGGCTTGCCAGGGCAAGCTTCCCATGTGTGAGGCCCCCGGTTTTGCCCCCAGCTTGTGGGGTGTGCCTCCCATGTGGGAGGCCCCTGCCTGGTTCCTGCCCTGCGTGCTCCCCTAACTTCCCTGACCACCTGTGTGGAATGAAACTATGTCAAAGACTGATGACATACAACTATGGAGACTGCTGTGGGCCCTCCCCCTTCTCTCTGTCTCTTTCTCTGTGAAAAACAGTAAAATAAATCTTTAAAAAAAAATTTGTTATGCAGACTCATCTTCATGGTGACACTCCATCGCCAGTGAGGAGTGGCTTCCTCTTTCTGGTTTGGGAGGAGGGGACATCTTCACTGAGGAACTTATACCTGACTTTTAAGAGGGGGAGGGGAGCAGAGGCAGAGACCACTTCCTGCATCTACTAATTCTCAATTGCCTTTAGCTCAACATAATCTTTATGCCTAAGTGGCATAGTTTAGAGGTCAGTTTAGACTGTGCACATTGGTTTTACACATTCTTGTATTTCTGTGTTTAGACACACACACACACACACACACACACACACACAGAGAGTTATCATTCCCCCTGTACGTTATGCACCAAGCCCAGCAGATTGGCATCTCACTGGCAAACTGATGATGTCCTGGCCTCAGTTAGGGGGAGATTTATTTCAGCCACGGCTCTGGATTCTTACCTGCCCCCATGGAGGCCTTGGCACCAGGGGGGCAGTGAGTTATGACAGTGCAGCACACAGCACCCTCGCCCAGCTCTGCCGCCAGGTGACTGTGGAACTTGGCTCACCTCTCCTCACCTCCTGCCTTTCTGTCACCCCATCTGTAATATAGGAGGACAGGTCCCTTCTGACCCCCAACGTGACTGACTCGTGGGGCACCCTTGGCCACACCCAGGACATGTAGCCTAGAAACCTGGTCAGGGCCAGATCCCAGGACCTTTGGCTGATGGTGCCATTGGGCAGATGTGAGAGGCCGGGAGGGAGACGGAGCTCCTGGCAGGACAGATGGTACCTGAGGAGGAAGGAGACAGAGTGAGCAGTTGCCCCCATGTCTCCCAAGCAGCTAACAGCTGAGCTGATCTTAGAGTCGGGCTTGCCTCAGCTCACACAGCTATTTATAGCGCACACAGCTCCTCATTTGGTAGCCCACCACACTGCTTGCTGCTGGGTCTTCTCTCCTGGAGACCCCTGCCCTCCTGATGAGCTGTGTGCAGTATCTATTCCAAATGCTCCTAAGTCCATTCACATTTTTAAAATGTTTAATTATGTTAAAACACACATAACAGGGATGCCAGGATAGCTCATCAATTGAGAGCTTGCCTCACAATCTCAAGATCCAGGGTTCGATTCCCAGCCCCAGCCCATGCGAACCCATATGCTGAACTGCAGTGCAACTGGTAACTGCTGGGATGGCTCGGCCGTGAAGGTTCTCACCTCCCATGTGGGAGGCCTCAGTTCAGTTCCTGACCCACAGGGCCCCACATCCACCTGTGTGGAATGAAACCATGTCACAACTAATGATGTACAACTATGGAGACTGCTCTGGGCTCTCTCTCACCTTCTCTCAAACAATAAAATAAATCTTTAAAAAAATACACATGGGAAGCTGGGATGGCTCAGTGGGTTAACAGCTCACTTTTTTTAAAGATTTTTTTTTTTTTGACAGAGACAGAGAGAAGAGGGAGGGCCCAGAGCAGTCCCCACAGTTGTACGTCATCAATTCTCTACATGGTTTCGTTCCCGCTTGTGTGCAATAGGGGGCCACCCAGGGCGGGAACCCAGCCAGGGGCCTCCCGCGTGGGAAGCACACCCCAGCCCAGCACACGGGTCTGCACAGGCCGGGGCTGGGACTCAGTCCTCAGTCCCTGGGGCTGCAAAGCGAGCGCTCAACCCGCTGAGCCATCCCAGCTTCCCCCAGACACATATTTCTTGTACTGTAATGATGTGCCAGACACTGTTCTTGTCTGAATGAATGCATGCCTTTGGGTTGGGTCTTCTTGACATTCATTCATTCATTCATTCACATGTATTGAGTGTGATAGATACTGGAGGTACAACAGTGAACAAATATCAATATAGTTACTGCTCTCAAGAGCTTGTAGGGAGGAAAAAGACATTCAAATAATCGCACATAAGCAAATGTAATGTTCTCATCATGACAGGTGTTATAAAGGATGGGGGAATTGGAATGTGAGAGTAGATCAGAACGGGTTGGACTTGGTCAGGAGCCTAGAGAGCGCTTCCCTAAGATAGTGGTTGCTGGTGGCTTAGAGCAATTGGGTTTATTTTTTTCACATAACAACAAGTATGGAGGTGGGGAAGCCGGGATGGCTCAGTGGGTTAAGCGCTCACTTTGCAGCACCAAAGACCGAGGATCGAATCCTGGCCCCGACCCGAGCGGATCCATATGCTGAACTGGGGAGTTCCCCCAGTTCAGTTCTCTCTCTGTCTCTGTATCTCTATCTCTCTCTCTCTGTCAAAAACAATAAAAAACAAATAAATAAATAAACAAAAAAGAATTATTTAAATAAAAAAATGATTGTTTAAAAAGAAGTATGGAGGCAATAGAGAAAAAGAACTCAAAACAAATAAAATAAATAAAAAATTACAAAAAAAAAGAAATATGGAGGTGGTGGCTGCTGGCAGTGGTCCAACTGCTGCATGCTGTCACAAAGAAGCCAGGCTCAAAAATGTTAATTTAAATTAAAAAAAAGAAAAAACAAAAAAACCAACCATCTAGAATCCAGGTTCTTTCTGCTCTCTGCTCCTCCATCATTTGTACATTATTTCTTGTTCTCAGGTTTGTCCTCTTATCAGCCCAGCTCGACATCAGGATGGTTTTCAAAAGCAAGACGTGTGAAGGGCCAAGTGGAAGTCTGCCTCTTATCCAGGAAATCGGGCTTGTCTTTCCCAAGAGCCTCCCTGCAGCCTTCCCCTCATGGCTCTTTGGCCAGAGCTGATCATCTGGCTGCAAGTGATGCTGAGAAAGCCCACCGTGTATGGCTTCTGTAGTGGGAAGGGAAAGGAGAGAAGGTTGGGAATGGCTTGGAATAGTCACATGATGGGAAGAAGCAAGGCAAGTTCTAGAAACTGAGAAAAAGGCGCTTTGTGAAGACATGGAGCTGGAGGGGTAAATAGGGGCCTTTAATAGTTTGCTAGGGCTTCCATAACAAAGTACCATACATAGACCAGGTAGCTTAAGCAACAGAAATGTATTGTCTCACAGTTCTGAAGGCAAGAAGTCCAAGGGATGGTTTCTTCCGAGGTCTTTGTGGTTGGCTGTCTTCTCCCAGTGTCTCAGCATCATCGTCTGTGTATGTCCATGTCTTAATCTTCTCTTCTTATAAGGACACCAGTCATAATGGATTAGGGGCCACCTCCAATGACCTCATTTTACCTTAATTACCTCTTTAAAGGCTCTATCTCCAAATACAGTCACATTCTGAGCTACTGGGCTACATGTGAAGTTGGGGGGAACACAATTTAGTTCACAACAGGGCCAAACTTCATAAGGCTGTGTAGATCATATTAAGAACTTACATTTCTATCCTAAAAGCAATCAGAAACTATGGAAAAGTTTTAAGCAAGAGAATGAGATAAGCATCTTCAGTTTAGAAGATCTCTGGCTACAATGAAGAAAATGGAAACGATGGGGCCAGAGTATAGATGCCAACCAACCAATTATGAGGACATTGAAATAGCCCCTCAAGGGGAAGCTGGGATGACTTAGCATGTTAAGCACTTGCCTTGCAGCCCTGGGGACCAAGGATCAAATCCCGGCCTCGGCCTGTGTGGACCCATATGCTGAACTGGGGTGTGCTTCTCATGCAGGAGGCTCCTGCCCACCTATATGAAACAAAACTGTGTTGAAGACTGATGACATACAACTATGGAGACTGTTCTGGGCCCTCTCCCTGCTGTCTCTCTCTGTCTCTCTCTGTCAAAAACACAATCTTAAACACAAAAGAAAAGAAATAGCCCAGCAAAAAACAATGATATCTTGGCTTAGAGCAGTGGTGTGGAGAGAAGATGGCAAATTTGAGACAAATTCCAGAAGCCAAAAGGCCAGTACTTGGACACAGCAGGGCTGTAGGGCGAGCAGGAGGGGGAGTTACTGGTAGCCTGTGGGCCTGTGGTTCCTGTGAGAGGAACCCAGAGCTCAGGGAGCTGGGCTGGTGCTGCGAGAGGTAACAGGGGCTGCAGGCCGCAGGCTGAGGTGGGGTGGTGAAGTGAGGACTCCCCTGCAGCCTGAGGGGCAGGGCGTCTAGTCCTGCTCTCTGGGGGTGAGTTCTGGGAGCTCAGACCCCAGCCTTGATAGGACATACAAATGCAGATATTATCCTTCCAGCTCTCTGATCCAAGGGCATTAGTTTCACCCATCAATTACAAGTGCATTTCTATTATTTATTTATTTATTACATATTTTATTTTATTTTATTTTTATTTTATTTTATTTTATTTTACTTTTTTTTTAACTGAACTGGGGGCCTCACCGCATTCGGGAAGCACACCCCAGTTCAGCATGTGGGTCCACCTGGGCCGGAGCCGGGATTCGATCCTCAGTCCTCAGGGCTTCAAAGCGAGTGCTTACCCCGCTGAGCCATCCCGGCTTCCCCCATTTTTATTATTTAGATAGTAAGCGCAAGATGCTATGAGATACATGTTAGATACTGTGGGGACCCACTCAGAACCCCAGAGTTGAAAACAAGTTTATTTTTTTCTAATTGTTTGAGAGAAGGTGAGAGAAAGAAACAGAGAGAGAGAAGGGAGGGCCCAGAGCAGTCTCCATAGTTGTAAACCATTAGTTGTGACATAGTTTCATTCTACACAGGTGAATGTGGGGCTGCACAGAGTGGTAACTGAACTGGGGGTCTCCTGCATGGGAGGCAAGAACTTTCGCCACTGAGTCATCCCAGCAGTTACCAGTTGCGCCACAGTTCAACATATGGGTTTGCACAGGCCAGGGCTGGGATTTGATCCCTGGAATTTGCGGTTGCAAGGCAGGCACTCAACCTGCTGAGCTATCCCAGTATCCTCAACAAAAATATTTTTTTAGTTGAAAACATTCAAGATTCAAGAGGTGCAGAAAATAGTCTTTTCAGAGCTCCCCTTATCTGACTAAAAGCAGCAACTTTTGAGAAATTAGGCTGAATCTCCTTTTTTGGCCCTTAAAAGACAGACCCCTCACATCTGTAGACAAACGTCACAAACTTTCTTATCTGTCATCTGTTCTCCTAAAATTCATTTGTTTTTCCTAAGGAAATCCCCCCC